>JABUQX010093949.1:0-30682 GCA_015478945.1 Trachelipus rathkii | reverse complement strand
TATCGGTATCGGTGGTATCGTCGAGTTTTGAGTATCGGTATCCGAATTTGCTGAGCTCTTTAGTATCGTATCGCAGTATCGGCACAATATTTGCCGATAACCTTAACCGATCCCCTACGTTATTAATCTTTAACTTGATTTCCGATCATATATTATAAAATATATATATAACTTAATATATATAAGAGTATAATTATATATATATATATATAATATAATATAGATATAAGATATATCAACTTCCATTACTATATCCATGTACCTGTCCCGACATTGACTGAAGGGTGGTGGTGATTATTGAAAGGTTTTTGGCCTTCGACACTATCACGAATAGCTTGATTGATAGGGAGTTTCTTCAGCACATTGCTTCCAGGACACAAGAGAATTAAAAATTTTCAATGGACTCACAATTCATACAATTTTATTCACCCCTTTTGAAAATTTTAAAGTTTCAAATTTATTCTTATTTTTAATTGATATTTAATAGTATCATAAATATAGCTATATTTTTTTTTTTTTTTTTTTTTACAGATTCGGAAAATCTTCAACGTGATGCAGAGCCCTTATTCAAGGAGGCGGTGTTGGGGCTACTCGCTTCAGACAAATCCATAAACAGTCTCTAAATATACGGCAGATGAGCACAGAGCGGCTTATTTTTAATTAGCTTCCTTGTGGTGAGAGATTAATTCAGCGAAACTACGGAGAAGACGAGCTAGGAATAGATTCACGAACATGGATGATGGCACAGGAAAACGAACGGTGATTTGACCACCGCCCAGCGAATACCTGATAACCTCTACATCAACACAAAACTGCATGCGCAGACACAGCCCACGCCCTGGTCCTACGAGGCGACGTAATAACGGAGGCTGACACGAGCTGCTAAGCTCCCTCGAATCAATTGTCGTGCATGCTCTAGTCTGGACACTGTTTTAGAAAGATGTGATGTGATGCATGCAAGCGCCACAATGCGCATCGTCAGACAGATTTTATGCCCAGACGCGGAGTCAACGGACTTTGACCTCTAGCGCGAACTTGCTAAACATCCACTGGAGTAACAGCAATTCTACTCTTGCTTCGTTAGGCATTTGAGACTCATTCCAACTCTGACTCCGATATACTCTCAAATCCCTAACCTTTTGTCCTGTCTTAGTAAGACACATCAGATGGACTAGAACTATTGCATCCTTAACTTGCTTTAATACTGTTCCAAACTAAAAATATGAGTTCTAATAGAGGTATTCCACACGCTACTAAAGAGCGGTGCGCCCCGAGTCATATGCGTCACTATGGTATATCATAACCAAGTCCTTACAACTCTCAGCAGCATACAAAAATCCCGAATTCTCTACTTCGATCTGTGCTATGTGCTGTAAAATTTTTAATTCCTTCTACTAACAATAATCTTGCTCTTGCTTTCGCTTTTAACCTTTGCTCCCTAACAGCAACAAAGATTTTGACGCCGTAATTTGTTTTGAATGTACCCTGTACTGACTTACATCAACGAAGAAATAGTTTACTATCTTACTCATCCAACATACTGAGGTTCCTTCATACTTCAGAGAGGACCTCACCAGTTACACTATTACTAACTTTTAGAATGTTTGGCCGTCTCCTCTCATATTGAATTACGGGGAGACACTATAGCAACCGTACCCGAATCATTAGCCGATATCTCACACGGATACGGCAGGCCAACTAATTGAATAGCCCACACAATTTCTCGTGATGCGTTAACCTGCGTAAATTTCTTCTATACACACCTGAACCTAATGCTTTCAAACCACTAGTCTTTTTGTCTCTTAAGTAATTATACACACCTTCTGCTTCGTCTAATATGGGAACCAAGAGGTTTAATTTTACTGGTCAACAGGAGAGAGGTATCGAACACGAACCTTATTCTCTAATTTTAATATTATCTCGTTCCGACAGAGAACTACATCCCTGCCGAGAACTGCAGATTATGTCTCTTGCGAAACATTTGAGTCGGGTACCTTACTGGGTAGAGGGAGGCCTTGCCTTTTGCTTCATACGGCTAGACTATTTAATTGATTTTAGAATGCATAGGTGGTCATATTATGGTACTGCATAGATCATAATAGTGACAATTATACGACTTCACAAGTAAAAGGTTTAGTGAAGCCCGAGCCATATCATCACCTCCGGTTGAATTGGATGAAGCAATAGATATCTATCTCATATCACCAAGTCGAACCTCTAAATCTTTCTGCTCCTGACGTAACTCAAATGGTTGAGGATCATAAGTCTGTTCGATCTGGTCCATACCAGAGATTAGAGATCAGTGAGGCATCGATCTGGGACGTGGAAAATTCCCTATCTAAAAAATAAATAAACTTTGCTCATTTTCGATTCTGCTAGATTATCGATTACAGGATGATAACTCTATACGAAGCAAAGCGGAGCATAATCATTCTATAAGCACGAAAAGTGCAAAGTTCTATAAGTCCTCTGGATATAACCTAAGATCAATCTTTCTGCCTCTTGCCAAAAAACATCTCTAACAAACTTCTTAAATATGTCTTTTCGTCCACTGTCTCATTCTCTCGATGTTTCGTGCTAGCTGTTCCGAACCTAATTATGCTACATCATACCTTTCGCCTATATTCTGTCTAAGATACGTGACGATGTTATCGCAATTTATACTCCTCCTCATTATCACTCTCAGTTCGATGACTATATGCTAAAGTAGAGACATGATACAGATCAGGTGCTGAGGAGCTCATAAAACTCGTGCTAGGAACAGAACCTACGACGTTGACAGATAAATAAAGGAGAGAAAGAAAGTCGAGTCGCCCGGCAATAGACCTAACAAGCCTTGCCGTACCACGATACTGAGGTTGCGTATGAGGGATTTGCCAACTTCTGTGCTATCCCACGGCCCTAGTCAAATATATTCTCTATCGTCTCAATACTAGACTTTTACCATCCAAAGTTGCTTGGAAGCGGACCAATCTCAACAATATCCGAGAAGAAGAAAAGCCCTGACCCTTGTCTTGACTATTAGAGCTATGGGATCTTACCCTTTTAATGCCTAAGATCTTTGAAACTGTCTGCACCTGTCCGTGCTCTCCTCAGAATACATCTCAAATCTCTCATTCTTCGATACCGAGTTACGGCTTCGTGGAGGAGTTTACTGTGTCAATATACCTTAGCTGCCTCATCACTTCTACGTCAGAGTCTATATCCCGTTAGATTGTCCCTAGTTCGCCAGGCCGTCTAGGGAAAAAACCTAAGTGGAATTAAGTCAGGAAGTGTAGTTAAGATAGGGAAATGGAGATTGTCTAGTATCGCCAGTTCAGCACCGTCGCAGCTCGCTCGGGCGAAAGACACGTGTGTGATGGCGTTGAAACATCCAAAGCTATCTTGGACTCAATGGTAAGCACATCATTACCCCAGTCGGCAGCCCGATCAGCTTATACGATGCTATTGGATGTTCCATACTCATGTTGCTCTACTTTTTCTAGTGTTTTTTACACAAATAGTCATTCAATATCCAATATCTTGATGGAACGACTTCTTCTTTTACTCAATAGTGGTGTTCCTCGTCTGTCTTATACTCCTACTTTATTCTACTTATCTTAATGACTCTTCTCACCTGCATTCAAACCTATTAACTCCACTATCCGATGCCCGACCTTCATCTTCAACTAATTCAATTCTGCCTCCCTCTTTTACTTCTAAGAATTGCTTCTCGTCTTTCTGCCCCTTCTATTCTCGCTGATCTGGTAGAATTTCCGGGTGGGTTCGTTCCGGAACCTTGTGAAATTCATTCTTTAAAAACTCAACTCTACATCTCCCTCTCAAAGACACCTTCTACTTTCCTTGCTCTGTAGACGCTTCTAGTCTTAATGCATACTCACAACTATCACGATCCTTGTCCTTACATAGAACAATAAATGCTCGGATTTTACATTTACACGGTTTCTTAATGTCGCGTCCAATGAACTTCCAAATTCTTTTAGACTGCGAGACTTTTTCCTTCTTCTCAGTTGCTCCAGCGTATCAGGGACTTGTTAGTTCTCGTATGAGGTACTCCTCTCATATCTGGGGCTCTGTCTTACCCGGGCTTTTGCGATCAAGTCGAGTCAAAAAGCCAAAGGACTATAAAACTGTTCTGTACTTTCTACAGTCCACTTGACTCTCTATCTTTCGACGCGATGTAGGCGCTTTAATTCTTTTCTTAGCTTACGCACGGAAGTGCTGAGGGAGCTTATCATGTTGTACCTCCACCTTACGTCGTCCCTCTAGAAAGAGGGTCGGTGTCTGCACGAGTTTTTGTGTTGAGGTAGGTACTCCAGGCAGTTCGCTGCGTGCTTCTTCTTTTCCTGCCACATTCTGTCTGTGGAAATCTTCTATCCTCTTCTGGTTTCCTGCTGAATAATCTCCCCACTATTTAAAGCCTGGCGTCTCTGCTCATGCGTAAATTTACTTTAGTGTTGACTCCTGTGAGCGTGCACACCCCCTCCTGAATAGGGCTCTGCCCGTGAGTGTCGGTGACAACTGTAAAAAAAAGAAAAACAAAAAAAATAAAATAGTATACTTATTATACTATCAGTATATTAAAGCAAACTTAAAACAGAAGAAAATTTGAAACCTTAATTTCTAGAAAAGGGTGAATCTACCCTTCTCGAATTCGATCGAGTCATTGAAGAAATTTTTAAATTCTTCTTCGTCTCGGAAGAGCATGTGCTGAAACCTCCTATCAAATTAGCTTTCTTTGAAATGGTGTTTGATTAGCTCAAAACTTTAAGGCGACCACACCACCCTATCAGCAATGCGGGACAAAGGTACAGTGATACTATATTAATATAGTATAATATATAGCTATTATATATATATATATATACATATATATATATATTTATATATGATATATATATATATATAATATATATTATGTATATATATATATATATAATATATCGAATCAATTTAAATAGTAAACGTGGTATCGTTAAACGGTATGCGGCAAAAATGTTGCCGAGATTCCCCGATAACCCGATACTACTACTCACAAAATTTACCTGATACCGAATACCTCAAAACCTCGACCACGATAACACGATACGATACCGATTTGTGGGGAAAAGCGCGCAATCACTTAGCGGCACGGTTAAACGATAGTCGGCTACAGCCATTATCAATAGTATATATATAGTATATATATATAATACATATATATAATATATATATATTATAATATATTATATAATAGCTATACTATATACTATATTATGTATTTAGAGAGGAAGTAGTGTCAAATAAATGAATGTGAAAAATGAGATGAATCATAAGTTGTGTATAAACTTTTTTATTAATAAATTAATATTTCTCATAGTATAATAAGCAATACAATAACCCTACGTTTATAGCAAATCCTATAACATCCATATGTTTATCAACCAAATTAAAAACGTTACAACTAGGTTAACTACTTTTTATTGGATTACGTTTAAGTATATTATTTATTTATTCTAATCCATTATTATTATTTCATCATATGTATTGATTTATTATTATTATTATCTATTATTATTCATTATTATTATTATTTCCTTATTATGTATATTAGTTTTTTTATTTCTTACATCCATACTTTGCCAATTCCATTATAACCATTTCTTGCTTCTGATCCATGTAACTTTTTTCGTTTTATTGTTGCCTGATTTCTTGAGTTTCATTCAAAATTCAGAGTAGTGTTTTCTTAGATAAAAGAAAACACGTCACTCTGGAGGCCCTTACGCACCCTTCCACAGCCATTCCAAGAGAAAGTCTCCACCTTCTAATTTCCGCAAGTTTGTTTTCCTTTCCCTTTTGTTTTAAATTAATCATCTATAATTATATATATAGTATACTTATATACTTATTAGCTTATATATACATATAAATAACATAATAAAGTTGATAATTATATATATATAATATAGTATATATGATATATATAGTATATATATACTTAATATATATAACTATATAAAGTATATAATAATATACTATATATATATATACTATATATATATATATATATATATTACTATTTTATATATATATATAGTATATATATATATATTACTGTTTATGGTTAACAAAAACCATTACCATTTTTTTTGCCTCAATAACTTATTAAACCTTATTACATTGCAGTTTATGATAAATTTCTCGTGAACGGCTAGTCCTGGCTAATTAACCCAGTAAAAAATATCTTGGTGTGATTGAAAATTTGAATTATTTAGACCCAAAACATATTAAAATTGTTGTCCTTGAAAAAAAAAATCAATATCCCAAATCCGTCACTTGAGCAGGCGTAAGTATTTTAATTAGCTATTATAAGCTCTTATTATAGTAATGAATAAGATTGGTAGGAAAATAAAGAAAAATAAATTTAAAATCAAGTAAACAACATTAAAAAAAAAACACGTATTTAAGCTACCTTAAAATAGATCTGAATTGAATGGTTGGAGCTCATTGTGAGCTGGTTAAGTGCATTAATTTTGTTGCAGTTTACATCCCAACACCCCTTACACTCCCTCCTTGGAATAGGTTTTTATGAGAATAATTCTTATTCTCTTTATAAAATTACTCCCAGATCTTGCAAATTTTGAGCAAGGTCTGGTCGCTGATCTTGACAATTTCAGGTGCCAAGGTACTGTCGATAACCCCAAAGAATATATGAGAAGCTAAGACAGTTCTAAGACCATAACTGATTGTTAGCATAAATATCAATACTTCCTTCTTATCTGTCTTGCACTCTGTGCCTTGTTCTTCTATTTTTTCAAGGGTCTCAAAACTCCCTTGGGATTGTTAGAAACTCAAAATGAGTTCTACACATTGACATAGGCTATTATAAAGGTACTCTTTGACTCCCAATTATGTGTGGGCCAGAAATCCTGTTGGCATGGTATCACTCTAGCCCGTTAATGTGCTCCGGGCACTTAATTTAACTATTAGGATACTCTATTTTCATTCGTTCTCTTCACTCACTCCCATTTTCACCTTCTAATTCTTTGGACTCGGTGCGTGTAAACCTCACGGCCAGGCAGACAGCCCATCATTCAAACCCAGTAGCAAATTTAAATAGAAACCTTAACTAGAAAACCCTTAAAACCTAAAAAAATATACATGGCACCGCAATACACCAGGTGCCACAATCTGCTAAGGTCTGTCGATCCACTCGGATTAAAAAGATAAATTGCTCCTGTCAGAGGTATTATTAGCTCAAGAACATAAGTTGAATCATTCCTGAAAAAAAAAAAATAAGGCTTGAGATTTTAACATTTCGTGTCACTAATACCTCAGCGCATGCTCCGATTCCTCAAACACCTCGGGAATCAACTCGACATACCTCAATACATTACTATCAACACCAGTTTAGGACAAATACATAACGGTAAAAAGCCACATGTGGTATCAAGACTGTCCCAGTCAACCCACTAACCAAACATGTCATGCAAATCCACAAAGCATGGCTTGTCAAATTCCTGTAACTAAAATTCACCAATTTGCTTAGTCAAAATAATTATATATATAATTATCAGTATACTATTATATATATATTATAATATATATATTATATATATTATATATACTATATATAATTATATATATAATATATATACATATATAATTAATACCCCAAAACCATCCAAGCATTAATACTACATGTCACACTGAAATGTTGAATTTGATTTCCCTGACTTTCCTGACCAAATCAGCAAAGGTTGTCATGAACCAAGCTGTTCGTTATTTTTGCGCATAAATATTCTATTAATATATATTGCAGCCTATTACTCAGTTCATACATTAAATTATGAAAATTTACTTTAGAAATTGTTTCTAAGGATGGAATTTAAATTTTTTTTTTTTTTTATAGTAATCGCCATCAATGAACGTCCAACGCACTTTTTTATTTTTTTCCAAACTTTTTTATTTATTAAACAAAAGAAATTAAAATTAATAAAGATTATTATATAATTAGGTGAATAAAGTCCACTGTGATCACAAAAGTTCAAAATGGGGGAGATAGGTTACTTTTTCTTTCAAGATCCTGAATATTTGTTATATACTTATTCTTCTGTCAAAGATTTCAGTTTTAACATCTTCCTCTGCTCTTCAAGATGTGTCTGTATGATATTTTTTTTTACCTTTTTACTCTCTTCTTCTTTTTGGTTTCGGTTTTGACTCTTGAGATGTTCTTCATATCTCCTATGGGCAGCTCTCGTACATTTGTCAAATTTTTTGAACGCTGATAACTTATGAAGCACTTCATGAGATCTTATAGACATTTGTGCACTGTTCTTTGTGAGAATCAAGGACTAAGTTCTTTAGATTCTCCACTAAAAATTGCTTCAATTTATAGAAAACACTTCTTCCACTGTCACATTTCCATCCGAAAACATCAGTCCTAATTTAATAATTTGCCACAATTCACATAACATTGATTCGCAGGTAAATAGAGAAAAAAAACTAACAAGTCTCTTAAAAGACAGTCGATATCCAAAAATATTTTGAATTTTAATTCAAGGGAAATGAGCTTCACTGGCAAAGTAGAGTGTATTGTGGTTTTGCTTTCTTGAAAAATAGGGAGCAAGTCCAAGGTTATCACATATTTACATTCCATCAGACCCATTTTAAAATTTGAAGCTAACACACAGAATACATAATTTAAATGTCTTTCTTTCTGTATTCTGTTCACGAGTTTAAAGACATTTTATAATCCACCACCTTTAATGCCACATAGTATTTCAGATTTCAACTGTAAATCATCTTTAATGGCAAAGATGAACGATGAAAACTGGTTTGGTGCGTTGTTAATGGAGAATTCACGTTCATTCAAAATCGAGAGAGTATGATTAGAAAGTTTGATTGACAAGAATGACAAATGCACATCACTCAATTGCACCTTATAATCAGAATTGTGGAACACATAATCAAAAAAGTTTTTCAATTATGGTTGGTCCTCCTCCTGAGTTTTGATTAAATTCAAATGAATTTTCCCCTCTTGAATGTGAAAATCACTCATCTAGGCTTGGCGCCCAGTTAATAGCTTTCATTCTTTTACATACCTTTTACAGACTGCCTATTGAACTATCAGGTCCTTTACCCACCACCCGATAAACTGTGGGTTGTTTGACACTCCACACACTGGTGTTAACAGTTAGTTTTTTTTGTTTGAATCATATGTAAATAAATAATAATATCTTCGGTAATCGAAAGAAATTAAAAATCAGCAAATTTTTATAGAAATATAACATTCTTACTACAAAAAGTAATTAAGAGAAAAACGGGAATGCCTAATTTTTGAATTCTGCTGAATTTTGAGATTATGCTTCTTAGAAACTTAAAGTACGGGGTATCGGTCTTAAAAGAAATTTTATAAAATAAGCAAATGTAATAAATTGCTTATAGATATCATCAAGCGTTTGTAAAATCTTAAGTTTACAATACATTTTAGAAAAAAATGTTAGTTCCTGTTCGCCAATAGATGCATGGCAAGAAAAGTAGAGGATTAAGAAAATGATTCATTCGGGTACTAAAAATTCAAACTCCACTATCTGTATTCTAATTTCCAAGTTAAACATAATAGGCGTGGATGAAGATAAATAAATGAAACATTGATTGTGAAGATTAACTTAGGTGTCATTAGTAAAATTTCTACCATTTACAATGAAGATAGAATTTAGGCCTACTTAAAGGTGTTTATAAAACGATATGCTATATAAAACTAATTTTTCTCCCACAAACAATATGATGGTAAATTCCATTTGGTGCATCTCTGCTTGCTTGAGATTCCGTAACCGAGTGCATTAGAATCTAAAAAAAGGGGGAGGAGGGGGGGCGAATAACAAACTACTTCCGAATTGATCCTGCTGCAAAATAACAAGTAAAATTCCACAATTTATTTTGTTAATAGTAACAAATAATGCTGATTGTGATGTTTATTTAGTATATTAGAAACAACAAGGGCAAAATGTGCGAAAAAGATTCCTGTTGGCTAAAGACCGTCTTAAAAATAGAATTCACAAAGTATAAGACTAGAATTTATATCTTGTTTATAAGTTAAAAAAGCAGAAAATAAGCAAATGAAATTCTATGACCAAATGTGTAAAGGCAAAAAAAATATTTTGATGGAAGATTTAAAAAACATACTGAAGAGGTTTTAATCAGTGAGTAGGGGGATATAATCATTAATACTACATACTTATAGGATTTGAAGAGCAAAGATATAAAATATTTGGAAGGAGGAATTTCAGATTTTAGAATTTAAAAAATGTCCCTAAACATGATCATCTCGTTACCAAACATTGACATGGATAATGGATAGTGTTTAGCAGATACTTCAAATGTATAAAAAAAAAAAAAAAAAGTCCTAAGAATATCTTAATAGGGTGTAAAAAGTATCAAGAGCTGCAGACATCTCCCGATGTTAACACTCAGGGAGAGACTATTCAGGTAGTTGAAGATCTAGAATTCGTGATTGGCATCAAAACTTATCCTTGTAAGGAGTTCACTACCTACAATCAGCAGGCAATATAGTCAGGTGAAAGAGTTATTTACTGACTAGGTGGATTAAGAGGTAAATAGAGAATCAGTTTGATAGCAATCTCTGCTTCACCTCAAGTCCCTCTGGAGTGCTGGCCATCGCGGACATGGATTCGAAACCAAAGACGATCGGACATTCTACATACGAAGCGCCTAGAAAGAATGTCAGATTTGTATATTGGAAAGGATAATCCGTTGTATACGTCAGCTGCTTTTTTTAATAATGTGCGAGTATCGAAATTAGTTACAATACACACCTCTGTAAACTGCAAAATATAGAAAATTATGCAGTAAACAAATTCTTCATAAGTAGCTTCTCAGCATTACACATTAAAAGTAATGCTTTTTTTCAAATGTATGCCAATACCGTAAGTTCTCCTCGACCTTTTTGCTACTTCACTCATCCTACTTAAGATCGGTTTACCACTTCAATACAGTAAATAAATCTTTTTGGAACAAAAAATATGCAGGGCCGCCATTGTGAAGGATTATAATTTCAAAAAAATAAAGATCGTCAAGGACATAAACACAATGCAAACTATTGTTTGTATAGTGCATAGATAAATGAGCCAAACTGATGATGAAATAATTCCTATACACTTATAATAAACGAATAAGCAAATTATGATTACACAAAGAAAAAGCTTAACTAAGTTGAATGTATTGAAAATCAAACCTTCATAAAGAAATTTCCCAAAGAATTATTAGTTACATAGAATGAAGCAACTTTTAAAAAAGGAGTAACAAGGAATATTATAGGAAAGATTAAATACTGTAAATTAACCTGTATACTAAACTGCGAAAGTAATGATTAATATTAACTACAGAATAACTTATTTCACTGAACGTTGTTGATTCATATACATAAAAAGAGAACAAATACTTTATCATATAGTAGAAAGAGAGGATCATTCATTACATATTTTTATGGACAAATTAAATTATACTTTGCCATTTACATCTGAAGTCCTGGTATCTATACTTAATTTTTTTCATAAACGTATTAAAGCTATTAAAAAATTCTCTCATTAACTACACACAATTATACACATACAATCCAGAATATTTTTTCTCTCTGGCTTAATTTAATGAGATGTAGGTAAAATTACTATAAATTATATTATTTTAGATAACGTTACATAATATTTTACTACTTGCTAGAATGATTATTTTCATAATTTCAAGTATACTCCCAACCTTCTCTTTTACAAACTTTCAAATAAAATTTATTTATTACCAGTTTTTAGTTTTAGCTTGGCTAACACACAAAAGTAACTTTAAATTTATACACAATTAAATAAGTATAACAGCACATTCTACCCCCCCCTATTTAGCAATTGTTCATACACATCCAGCTTTAACACCATAATATTAGTGGCATTTTGATCTTAAATTAGTTCATTATTGTTAAAAGCAAAAGACTTTCATACATACGCAAGAAATGCAACAACGAAGTAGCATGGTGTTATTTTTGAGTTCTTCCCAAATATTTAAGAAAAGTAACGTGTCCATCTGCAAATGCGTATGCATATTGTGCTTCCAAATTAGTCTTTTGAGGTGCGACACTGAACCAAATCAAACTCTTAATATAATATTAGAACGAATAGATAAATGAATGCATGCCATCATAACAGCCTACGAGAATTACGGGATACCATCTAAGTGTTGGACATGACATCCATTGTGCGATTTTTTGTTTTTCCTTAATGTTATTTTTTCTGCAATTAATATATATATATATATATATTATTACTATATATATATTATATATATAATAATTAGTATAGATATATATATATATATCTATAATATATATATTATTATATAATTATAGTATATTGTATATACTATCTATATATATATATAGGTCGTGATCCGCCGTAAACGACTCTCTAACTTTCGGCGAATTGTATGAAATCGTTATGGGTACATGGAATGTTTAGAGGGAAATAAATTTGTGTGTTCTAAGAGGAGAGAGGTGATTGGATGTATTAGAAAGGCAAATTTGATTTGCCTCGCTGTGACTGAAACAAGATGAAGGAAAAAGGTGAAATTAAGTGGAGTGTATGTAAATGTGTGCGTGTGTGTGTGAGAGAAAGAGAAGAGGAAAAGAGAAGGAGTTGCATTTTGATGAGTGACCGTTCGGTATGAAGCTTTATGTAGACTTTGATTGTGTTGAGTCCCTCTAGAATTCTATGGTTAAATTTAAGTTTTACAAAGGTCAAGGTATGTGTGGTTGTGACGTATGGTCCATCTGAGGGAAACGTTGAAGAGAGGTACGATTTTTTGCGATCATCTGAATGACGTTCTGGAATAGAGGGTGAGTAGGAGCTTCCAGATTGATTGTGTTGATTGAATGCTTGGATTAGGTGATCAAAAAGGGTGGTATAACAGGTGGTTTTGGTGTGGCGGTGGGGGGAGAAAATAGGAATGGTAGGAAGGTGATTGATTTCTGTGAAGAGAGAAGTACTATGTGTGTAAGTAATACTTCTTTAAACACAGAGAGTATCCATAAGTATACTAAGAGTGGGTGTAGGTAGAGATTGGTATCGAAGTGAAAAGGTATGATTGATTTAGTGTTGGTGAAGAAGGGAAATGATGTGAAAGTATGTGTTGGATGTAAAAATCAGTTAGGGGGTTTAGGAATGGGGGGATATCGGATCATTATGTTGTTCTTATGTAAAATTAAGTTAGTGAGGGGCTTGGTTGGAGAGAAAGGTGATAAGAAAGGAAAGTAGGTAATTCGAGTGAGAAGTTAAGTGTGCAAGATAATAAGGATTAAGTATGTAGGAGCGCTCGTAGTAAAACGGTTGAATGTGAACAAGTTGATACTGACGCAAATCTGGGGGCAAATGAAGGAAGCAATTAGATAGTAGAATGCAAGGAAGTGTGTTGGATGTGCTAAAGGTGGAAGCTCTAAGAATTGTTTAACCAGCGAAATGGTGGACATGAAGAGGTTGCATGAAAGCGGTTAAAGGTAAAAAAGAAGCGTGGTTGAATCTACTGAAAGGAAATGATGAGATTCCAAAGAAAATGCTTGGAATTATATAAGGAGGAAAAAAGAAATACTAAAGGTGTATACGTCACATAGGAGAAAACAAGAGGTAAATGAATACAGGTTTGGAAGGAGGATGAACTGAGGACTTACAAGGGAAAGGAAGCTCTTCTGGAAGGCAGCGCGAAAGGTTAGAATGAGAATAAGGGGAATCCTGCTTAGAATAATGAATGTAGGATGGTGTTTTGTAACTGATGAAATGGATTGAGGGGAGTGTGGGAAAGAACACTTCGAAAATCTGTTTCACAATCTAAACAGTAATGATTGAGGTTTGTGAATGTGTGACGGTTTTGATGGTTTGCCAAGACAGGATATAGGTTATTTTTGGGGATGAGGTTATTATAAGGAGGAGGTAATGGGTTGGGTGAGAAAGTTGAGAATGGTAAATCTGCAGGTATGCATGAAATTATAAGTGAAATGATCAAGAGCGGAGGCGAGATGGTATTGATTGGATTTGGAAGTTGCTGTAACAAAGCGTTTGCATGGAGGGTAAAGTTCCACAGGATTGGAGGAGAGCAAGTAATAGTACCCTTTTTAAGGGTAAGGAGAAAAGGGGAAACTGTAGAAATTATAGGGGAATAAGTTTATTTGAGTGTTGTAGGAGGGATATTGCGGGTATTTTGTCGAGAGGCGATGAGGTGACTGACCGGGACTGATTGGTGAAGAGCAAGGTGCGTTTAGGAGTGGTAGAGGAGTGTGGATCAAATCTTTACATTGAAACAACTGATGAAAGAAAATGAGGGAGAAAGAAGAATTAATGTATTTAGGTTGTTATGTTGATTTGCAACAGGGCGTACATGATAGAGTTAATAGCGGGAAGCGTTTATGGCAGGTTTAGTGATATATGTGTGGTGGTAGGCTTCTGAATGGAATCAAAGTACTGTATGACGATAGTGAGCGTGTGTAAGAATAAAATGGTGTCAATGGTGATTGAGACAATTAATAGCGGAGTAGGACAGGGTTGTGTTATGTCTCCTTGGTATTCAATTTCGTATATGGATGGGGTTATGAAAGAATTTGAGTGGGGGTTTGGCAGGAATGGTGTTAGAATGGTGGAGAATGAGTTAGGTGGAGGGTGCCCTACTGTACCCTATTTTTTATATGCGGGATGATTTGGTTCGTGTGGCGAATCTGAAGAGTTTGAGAGGACTGATAGAGAGATTTGGCAGGGGTGTGTTTGAAGGAGGGGTTGAAAGTAAACGTGGATAAGAGTAACGGTTATGGTTGTGAGGAGGACAGTCCTTCGTGTAAAGTTATGTTAGATGGTCGAGCAGCTAGAACAAGTGTCTGAGTTTTAAATATTTAGGGTAATGTTGGATGAGAAGGGAACGGATGATGCACGAGTGTAGTAGGAAGTTGTGCAATATGGCAGGAAGGTGGTGGTGCAATTCAATCGTTGGTGAATGCAAAGGACTAAGTCTTGAGGTGCTGCTCTAGGGTCTTACCTGAGGGTATCTTGTTACCTGTGTTATTGTATGTAGTGAGGACTATGTCTGGAATAAGAAGTATATTAAATGAGGTATAATGTGTTCAGCATGGACAATCTTAGGGGTGTGCTTATTGTGTGAGAAAGAATTGATAAAGAGGGAATGACCGTATTAGAGAGGTTGTGGTGTGAAGAGGGGTAAATGAGAAGAATAATGAAAGTATCGTGTAGATGGTTCTTGGTCATGTTGGCAATGCGCAGAATGATGAGTAGTGTGTGGTTAAGCGGTAGTATAGTTGGTGAGTGTGTGAAAATCCCCCCCGGGAAAACCGCGGCTGGGGAGCGGGACCGAAGGAGAAAGCTGGATTGAGTCGGTGACACGGAATGTCTGAAGGAGCGAAATGTGAGTTTGGCAGAGGCGAGAATAAGTGCATGATAGGAGAGAAATTGGCGGGGTTTTGTGAATGGGCATGGTTGTGGCCCACTGGGCCAGGGATGAACCTTACATTGACGAATTTACCATAGTGAGGGTCCGTCGCTGGACCCATGATGCTTTAGCGTGGATGATTTTCTGTCTTTGACGAGCTCTGAATAAAAAGTCGAAAAAACAACCTCGGTAAGGCTGGGGCTATTCTTTTCGCACGTTTGTCAGTTCTCCACTGGCTTTTTCTTTTTCCGATGCTGTTACAGCACCTTACCCAATCTTGGGCAAGGAGGAAGGTGAAGAAGAAGAAAGAAAGATAATTTATATATTATATACTATATATAATATATATATATATATATATATATATTATATATTATATATATATATATATATATATATATATAATATTTTCTTATTTATATTTATTTCTATTATATATACTATAATATTATATATATATATAGTATATATTTTATATTAAATCTTCCTACATAGTCTAGTCCCATCAATTGGGGAGTGAGGTGCGTTCAAACACCAACAGAAAAGTTGCAGAAAAATTATGACGCAAGTGAAAAAGAACCCTCCCACTCCCCACACTTTACGTCTCTTTTATACTCTTAAGTAAGAACTCGTCGCAGTAGAAAAATTCACAGCTAGGGTTTTCACGAGACTGCATGGATCACGCACACTCACCACTAATCCATCCCTTAACACAACCGGACTTATCTTATTGTTCCATATGACCAACCAACTCAATTAATCTCGTTTTTTCTCTTACTTACGCGTTAATAAATAATACTACCTCACAAATTTTTTTTTCAACAAACTACAATTCTTCTCAAATCCTAACATTGCCCCTAGATTGTCCATCTGAACCAATTGATCTTAGATCTATACTCTTTATTCCATACCATAGTTCACTACTATATATAACACAGGTAACAACACATACCTTCATGCAAACCCTAGCACACTCAAGACTTGGCCCCTTTACATCCACCAAGAATTAATTGCACCAGCACCATCCTACCATTCACAACTTTCCCACTACACTCTGACATCATCAATTCCCTTTTCATCTACATATGGCCAAAATTTCAAAACTCAGAACACTTTTTCCAGCTCTTCACAATCTAACATAACTTCAAACCGCGAACTCTCCTCACCCACTATACCATAAACCTTCTCTTTCTACATACTTTCAAACCCCTCTACCAATCCTCTCAAGCGCTCTCCAGATGCACCACCCAAAACCATATCGTCCGCCAGATTGATTTAATATGCAGATAGTCTGGGCCCAAAATTACAAGCAATAGGAAAAGACCTCAGACGCATTATAATAAGTAGGGCGCCCTCAACTCTCTTCCATTCTCATCATTCTAACGCCTTCCGCTGCCACACCTACCTTTTAGTGATTACATAAACCCCAATATTACAAATTTAATGACAAGAGACCCACCACATTCCTGCCTCAACTCCTATTAATATTAACCAATCACCTTTTTCAACTCCATATCATTCACATGATTCACTTATCGTATACACACTTGAATTCCATTAAGGAAGCCTATCACCAACACCTGCCATGGAGCTTCCTATTAATCCTATCATGCGCCTATTGAAAATCCATAACAACCCTAAATAACCAATTTATATCTTTTTCTCTCTCATCTGTTTTAATGTAAAAATTTGATCCAAACATCCGTCTTAAAAACTTCTAAACGCACCGTGTTCTTCACAATCAGTCCATCAGAAAGTACTCTTTCAACTAAAATACCAGCACATATCGATTTCCTCTTACATCAAACTAATTAACCTATAATTCCTAGTTTCCCTTAACCCCTTACCTCTATACAGGGTACTATTACTTGCCCCCTCCAATCCCTCGGATCTAAACCATCCATAAAAGCTTTGGTTACACAACTTTCAAATCAATTCAATCCCATCTCGCTTCCATTCTTGAATCATTTCATAGTATATCCATCTATGCCTGCAGATATCGTTTTTCCACTTTTATCACTCTACCCAATTACCTCATCCCCAAACTACCTAATCATTTTTACTCTTGCACCATCAAACCACACATATTCTCACTGTCACCTCTTCATTACCGTCAATGTTATCGGAGATTTTCGATGTATTCCCTCTACGCTCCTCCTTACATCCAGTTAATCAGTTACGAAAGCACCATTCCCTATTCATTTTACTCTAAGCAGATTTCCCTTATTTTCTTCTTAACCTTTCGCGCCTTCACTTATTCCCTTGCAATGTCCCATTTATCCCTCCCTCCAATTGTTCATTCTATCTCATTTTTTCCTCCATACGTATGCGTCTATTTTAGACTCCTTTTTTCCCTCCTCATATAATTTCCAAACCACCTTCTTTTGCAGACCTTATTTTAAATATTTCTTTTTCTTTCTGTTAGCTCGCTTTTTTCCAAGACTGGGAGTAAGGTGCGCTACAGCACCGGAAAAGAAAAGTAGTAGGAGAATATGACAAATGTCGAAAGAAAGCCCAGCCTACCGCCCCCTCTTTTACTCTTTTTGTAATGTTCATCGAAACTTTTCTTCTGCTACTGCAGGATGAAATCGAACCTAGAGCTTATGGTGTAGCTCGACGGAACGCGAGTGCTTCACGTATCCAATTCTTCGTGGTAATTTCAATGTGAGGGTTCATCATTGTGCACAGAAAGTGTGTGACGCTCCGAGATTGACACATGCTTTCTCGGCATACAAAACCCCGCCATCTCTCCTATTATGCACCTTTAACCTTTATTCTCGCCTTGGCCAAACTCACATTTCTCTCCTGTCAGATCGCATTCTTGATCACGAGTGACTTCAAATTCCTATCTGGTGTCTGTGTTCTCACTAGTCGCAGGAATCTCGTATTGTTTTTGACCCCTACATGCTACAGTCACCACTCTTACTTAAATGCCGCTATATAGTCGACTGGTCATTCGTTTACTCGATTTCAAAACATCTCTCAACATACTGAAATCTCAATTATATTGCTCATACATATTATATCCTATTCTTCAACAAAACATCTCACTCATCTTAACGCTCTCACAGTCTCCACTCCTACTCTCTTTATATGTGATTCGCTCTCTATGTCACTTCTCTCTCTAGATAGTTTGTCCATCTGACACGAAGTGATCATATAGCTCTCAGATTTTCTAGTAATCTATTTTCCGTGCGACCTTATTTCAGTGCTTTGCCACATATCCATAATCTCTATTATATCGAACAATGCTTGTAAACAAATTACTGATGATAGTGCGACGCGTTTCTAGGCCTGCATTGACGCGGACCTCTTTGTCTCCTCAAGTCTCTCTTTTGTGACCCTCTTCTCTCAGCATCGATAGAGTGTTTAATTTTCACCAGCTGTAAACTTCTCGTTCACTCTCTTTTCACTAACTCTTTAGGAGCGAGCACTTACTACACTCGTTTGGCATCGTGTCACGCTCGAGTCTCACTTTCAGATCCGTATAGAGGATAGAGCCTGGTACAATTATTTGTGTAGAAGCTCTCAGGCACTTAGATATGATGAGATAGAAGTCTGTCACCACTTCAAGTGACAACGGAGGATACACAAGTGAGGTGCTAGTTGTACTATCACTATTCTTAGCATAACTCACACTACCTTTTATACTGTGTCAATATCTCTGCCGTTTCTCTGTGTCGCGAGCATCTCTTGGTTATTACACACCCTGCAAAATCTCTTCTACCGATACTTCAATATCTTCTTTTCTCTATTACGATAGTCAGATTGCTGCCTTCATAGGAACCAATCATCCGCGTTATGTTAATAGGATAGGCACCCTCCACTCAATCTCTTCATTTCTCCACCTTATCTTAAACATCACATTATTACTTTGCCTTCCCCACTCACCCTCAGAATATCTCATTTCATTAATAAATTCTCATATACAAATTGAATTAACCAAGGAGACATATAACTAAAAATCCTCTGTTCTTATCTACCGCTATTAATCTATCTTAAAACAATCACCTATATGATACCAACCATTTTTTCTTATTACACTCTCAACGCTATTCACTATCGTCATACATTTACTTTTGTAATTTACCATTCAGTATAGATCCTTACGTACACCAACACCTGACCATAATCCGCTATTCTATATTCTAACTTCATATATCATTAACGCCTGTTTAGCTAAATCCATAATAAACCTATATCAATTATTCTCTTCTCCTCATTTTTTCTCAATCATTTGATTTCAATGTAAGATTTGATCCATCACATCTTACTAATACTCACTCTAATAAGCGCACCTTGAGTGTGTTTAGTAGTACTTTAGTATAAACTATTGCTCTAATAGGCAAAAATTCAAGGAGGTTATTTCATACCTGGAGTTATCTAGGATATTTTGTCCTCTGATGATTTTGTGAAAACACTGAACTATTTATGTGATATGCTCAGGAGATACTGGTAAAAAGTTTCTTTATCAGTGTTTGAACATAGGGACTCTTCCCAAACTAATATATACATATAGTGATAAATCATTTATCGAATTACTATAAGAATAACTGTCTTTGTAATAATGTATAACCGTCTAACCGCTAGACTATGGTAATGCTAACGTAAATCCCATTCTTTCTCGCTCTCATATATTGGACTGCCAAACTCTTTACTCTCAAAAACACCAGGGTCGTTCTCTTCAGATTGAGTTACACCCACCAAAATATATCCTGAATTTCGCATAAGTCATCCTCAGCTTTCCGGCTGAATGTATTGCAATAACCTCATGGACTTATGATGGCTACTCCTCATAGTATGATAAATTATTCATCAAGCGTATAGTGTAGAGTTCGGGGATGAGTAATAGAGTGACTACTGGGTTAGTAAGGTACCACTCACTTGACGGACCAATTACCTAAGCTCGTATCTTTACAAGTATATGTTTAGTGACAGTATAGTAAAATACCTTACGAACGGAACACAATAAATATTATCATTGGGTTAGACACTCTCATGTTACTATGACAGTGGAACCACCGCTTTAGCTATAATTACTTGTTGTCAATGGGTACTGATCCCTCTCAGATATAATACCTTGATAGATATATTAGGTAGCGTGTTGTTATTATATACTCTCCTATATATATGATGGTGTGGCTTGACCTCCTGTATCGGTGCCACCGTGCGTATGTATTGGTTCTGTGCTTTGGCTCATGTGCTCGCGAATATGAGTTTCACGAGATTGTAGGGGACTGTCCAGATACTGTCAAAATTTATCATTTATTTAATCATCACATATATTTCACAAAGAGGTATTAACAAAATCGCCTATTGTGAAACCCTAACCGCTCTTGGAGGGGCTGGATAATTGTGTCCAATTCATTACTCTCGCGCATCTGGAATAATAGTGACCGCCCAGTGTTGTCTCGCTTTGTTGTTGCCGGCTACTAAACAACACATTTTAATGTTTATACCCCGATTGCTTATGTGCCTTCGCGGAATCTGATACTGTTCGAGCAGTATCTCAGCTCAATCATACTAACCTCTTCCATATAGTTTCTTATTTATTATCTGATATGAGTTGTATGTTATAATATTATTATAATGAAACTTTTATTATATTAACCGCTAATTATAATATAACTTGGGAAGTCATTTTTCGATTGTTAATGTATATGAATGTATCTATAAGAGTCTATTTTTGTATAAATTTCTGTGTCATTTTTAATATTGAGAAAGATACGCGCAGTAGTCGGTGCAATGTTGATTGCGATGGCTAAGAGAGTTTGCGGCTTGCTCATTAATTATATATATATTTATTTAATATCATATAAAACATATTACTAAGAAAGTATTTCAGGTCTTCATCTGAATAGCCGGAAGATAAGATGTGCTTCTCGGTATCTTTATATTAATCTAGCATCTATATTATCGAGTGGATTATAATCTTAATCTAGTAATTGTATTTTATATAGGATAATATGATACAAGCAGTGAAGGTAATACTCTTTTATAGTCTGTTTTAGTTAACTCTATCTTCTAAATTATAAACTGTGTAACGAATAATTCATATGATATAATATTCTATCTTGCTTCACATACTCTCTAACTGCAAGTCCTTCATATGCTGTCTTCCAGAGGTTATGTCACTACTCTATGTACCTCTGTCTTCATTGGATATAGCGGATGTTTCCTGGTTGTATATTCAGGGAGACACAGGACACACCACCTTTACGCCGTAGATCGCGCTGTTACCTACAGAGCCCACATATCTAGATGATCACCTGACGGGCTGGCCATTTAGGCGCGTACGATAACCTGCCCGTGTACTAATATTTGACTGTATCTCATTATAAAATAGATTTACGTTTCATGTTGTTTTGTTTTTATTGTTTTGTAAGGTACATGGAATCTCGCCAAACATTATCACCGCCTTCGGATATATTGTTTATTATTTAGGCATCTCAATTAGTAATAGTCAATATACGCCTAATATTTATTATATATTTTTGATATAAAGCTAATAATTTTAATTGTTTTTTTTATAAAGTAAAACATTAATTATTATAAAATAAATCTCTCATTTACTTCACTTTTATTATTATTTATATATAGTGTTAATAGTTCTAGTTATAATTATAATAAGTTTCAATAATTAACTTTAAATAATTAAATGATTGATTAATTAAGTCATAAAAGATATGTTCAACTTGCATATTATTTATATAGTTGTAATATATAGGCAACCTCTCCAAGGTAGAAGGTGAAGAAGGTGAAGAAGTGTCTTGTTTCTATTGACCTTCAACAATACTCATAATATTAATAACTCTACTTAAGGTATATAATAATATATTATATATATTATATATAATATATATCTTAATATATATATATTATATTAATTAATATTATATTAATTATAATATTATTAATTATATAATATATTATATATATATTATATATATATATATCTTTATAAATTATATATATATTAACTTAATATATAATATTAAGTATAATAATATATATATAATTTATATTATATATATTATATATATATATATATATTTATATATATATTAAGCTTATATATTAATATATATAATTACTATATATTATAATATATATATTTTAATATATTAATATATAATATTATACTTATATAATTATTAATATATATATATATATATTAATTTATATATATCTATATAATTATATATATATATAGTTATATTATATAATCATTACATATCACCCTTTTCTCTTTACCCAGTAACTGAGTAGGTGTAATATGTATAGGTGTATAAACATATATGACATTGTAACTGGAAACAGTATTAAAATGTAGTAAAGATAAGCATATATATGATAAGGTGCAATGCTATTATACTAATGGGATATTATATTTCCCTTTATATTCCTTTTAGTAGAGATATCTTAGTCACAGTCAGAAAATCCCCCCTAAACTGCTTCACGAGACCGCGACAGATTCGATACTCACTATGGTATCTCGTCAATGGGGGGTGAGTCCATCTTGGGCCGTAGGTGTAGGTTATATATCCTAACAATCCCTATATCCCCCTAAACAAATAACCTGATCAATCATCACCATTATACTGCTACCTTTTACTCGCCTCTTCCATTACTCACTATATATTTGTCTCCTCCAAGTGACTAATTTCCTTTTACTGACGGAATCACTTTATTTCTTTTCGTTAATTTACCCGCGGTATCGTAATTCTCCAAGCAATAAACATCGCTTAACCAACAGTTAATAGTTAATTATACATTCCATACCTTACTTCCATCAATTAGTACCAAACCTATCTCAACATATTTATCATTATTCTTCATATTAGCTCTTTATATTCATTACCCACACAACTTTATATATATATAAGTTAATTCTCTACAATTATTTATCTTCTTCTCATCACCATGGTTCTTGGCTCTCTCCTCATTTGCTCCATTCTACAACACATTGTATTAGATTCTTATTATATATACTATTATAACCTCTATATTAAGATCAAATAGTACTCATCATACTATATATATATATCTATAATTATCATAGTAAACAACTATAATACCCTTCACATATGACTTTATTATACTATAGAGCACTCGATAGATACTTAAGTCTTCTTGACTGTTATACTTTTGCCATATCCACTAACGATTTAATTGCACCCGCCACCTTTAATGCCATTTCACAACTTTCTATTACTACCACTGCTCCATTCCGATATTCCTACTTAATTACAGCTCATACATATAATATCCTAATATTATATAAACTCATTAAGACACTATGTATTCAGCTCTATACGTCACCATATCTATAACTAAATTAACTTCTATACCGAAGACTGTCCTCACTCACACAATCCATAACCCTACTCTAACTTATATAAGGGTATTTTTACTATTCTTCTCTAATCCACCTCTACTTTTATGATTCAATATTATCACTGCCATTAATCTATCTTCCAATATCTTAACTATCATAAACTCTCTCTCAGATTCGTAATAATCAATATAACTCAAATTAATCTACCGTGCTATAAAGGTCATATAGGGCATTCTACCATTTTCATTGTCTAACATCCTCATCTTCCCTTATTAATTCTTTCATAACCTCTTCCATACACTAAATTCTTTCATCTCCCTCCTCCCCCCCTCCCCCTCCTCTCTCCCCCCCCTCCCTCTTTTTATGCTCATTTACAGATCCTTTCATTTACACATTTGTTTAGAAATCCCCTTCTTTTTGCTATTATCCACTATCTGATTATAATATTTAACCAATATCACTTATTCGAATATCTCATTTTATTTATTATCTTATATTATTACGCTTCACGATCGTCATATATACATATATTTGATTCCTCAATCTCAAGTAAGTATATATACCTACCACTACAACCTCTACATAGATATATTCACTATAAACCTTGCTACCATATAGTGATACTTCTCCTATATAATTCATTATACACTACTGTACCTGGTTGCATAAATCATGAAACCTTAATAAAATTTATTCTTTTTATCTTCTCATATATGTTTTCAATGTAAAGATTCTTGTGATCCACACCATCCTCATCTTAACCCGCTTGTGAATATCATCACGTGGGTTCTTATGCTCACCAATCCGCCTCTTCTCAGTCAAAATTTGGCGACAAGCCACCGTCTCTGGTGTCCGATCCTAATAGTATGGCGGCTGTCATCCCCCGGTGAGGGCGTTACGCTCGCTACACACTAAACTCGGAAAGATGAATACCATAATGTCGCGATGAAATTGTGAAATATTGTTACGCCGTAAGGGTATAGGCCTGTTAGGAGGATAATCCGCGAAGGGTTTGTTGGATTACTGCTTTCCTCCAATTCCTCATAACTATAGCACAGTCGCCAGTAAATACCCGTGTTGTATAGGAGACGAGGAACTTCCAAATCTACTCACTATACTCGTGACATCATACTACGCAGAGTACATTGGCATACCGATATGGCTCTACAGGATAAGTTTACGATACGTAATGTCTGGAAGAAATGGAAGTACATAGTTTACAAGTTCACGCGTTACGTCGAGCTTTGTCTCACTCTACCCATGGATACCTCGAGAGTCGGTGCTGAGCCAGATGCTCTCTCTCCTGGTTGCCTTGAATTATGGGTAACCAATATCTCAATCCCAGCTATCTTATCGCTTCCCTAATCACCTTTATTCATATCCTATTGCTTTAGTTAATATAAATGATATTTTATGGTCTCTGTTCACGAAACCTCATACATTCGTTCGTTTCACTCTAGGTTGAATTCTTGGTTGTGGTTTATTGGGCTACTGTATATCAAGTGGTGTAATGGGAGAATAGGGCAGACCACCCTTCCCGGTTATAATATCCTAAACCACCCACACTCCTCATCTCACCCTACATGATCTATTCATCTATATGATCTTGTATCTTGATTCAGACATTATTTTGTATAGCATAACACAACTTCTCTCTCTCTATTTTCATTTATTTTGTTTAAAAATACATTTTTCAATTTTAGTTCTTTTTATGTTATACTTAAAAAATTTGCGTCTTTACACAACCTAAAGCAGTAATCAGTAAATCCAGTAAATCAAACTGCCTCTCACCAATTCATGATTAGTTGATCTAGTTTGCTATTCTCTGGATTCAAACCAGCATGTCTCGGGGTATCGCATTTTTGGATTAACATAACAGTAAAAATAAAGTGCTCTTTAATTCTTAATACGAACCACTACGATACGATATTGCGGAATCCTTCCATAACCCGTATACACTATTACTATATCTACAATCACCATTTAAAAATAAATTATAGCAGACTGCGAAAATAGCAAAAAATTTTGGTTATTCATATAACCATTTGTTATAAACCCAGCTGATATAGACCTCACGAAATATCCTAATTACATATGTTCACACTCTGCAGCACTACTTTCACCGCTTACCAACACATCCCTCTCTTCTCTTCTCCTGCTTAATCATACAATGTTATTACATTCTCATAAGCTTCATAACTACCTTAGCTCTTCCACCCTCTTCTCAACACCGCTCCCGTATACACCATACACATTTCACTACATAACGATCTTTAATCCTCAGTATCTTCGCACTCTCATTATTAAATACTCACTACTACTCCTGGTGACCGATATCTCAAATCAATCTATATAAGAGTCATTGTCACTCAACTCTTACTATCTCCATCTGTTACATCTACCCTCATCCCAATCGAGTCTATATCACTCAATCTCACACTCTCATCTCTCATATATTATACGTAATTTTACTCGCACACATAATTAATACGCTTATGTATGCTGACAAAAGGTTTTCACAACAAAATAAATGCTAACAAGACATATACCTGATGACGCTTAATGATATCATACAATCCATCAATGGAGTATACATCGTAGCAACCACTTATAAGAATTTATTTCATTCTTTCTAAACCATTTGTACAGCTCCCTATATCGTTACATTTACGCTGAAGTGTCTAGAATTTCCATTTTAATCGTATCTATCTCTTTAGCTTGTTCAATCTGTAACTTAAGAGCGACGCACGCTGTGTAGTTTTCATTTTTACTATCACCTGCATACAAAACGTTAGCCTAGGTCTCTACCATCTCTCTGTAGATCAAAAGTCAAAAGAGTATATACTGCATGAAATAGAGTTCTCAATATATTGGTAATAATGATACAAATTTAATATACTACATTTGTAATTTAGATATTGTAAATACTCGAAAAACTATCATAGAATACACTCTATATCATCTAATTACTCTTACAATATTTACATATAAAGTATATATCATACGTCATAGATATAATATGTTTCGTACAAGTAGTATATTTATTATATAACTTAGCTCGTTAGTTTCTGAAAGTCATTAATAAATAGTAATAGAATTCCAGCATCTCTCTCTCTCCGCCTATCTTTCTTAACTCTCACTAAAATTAGTTATAATAACTTCTGAGCTGATTAGAGCCTTTACTGATTACAAATTTAACTAGCTATTCCTTTTACTCACATGTACAGCTGATTTTTGGTCTAGATTCATATCAATTGTAAATACCCATATTATTTCTTTATAGACTTAAAGACTGAAATCATCTTTTTTTGATAAATAATCTCGTTTTTCTTTTTATATAACGTTACACAATCGAATATCTTTGTAAAGTAACTCATTCAATTGTCTTTACAATCGATATCTGTTGTAATTAGCTAATAATTAAATTGTTGTGGCACTTTTAAGTCTTCTGTTATTATTTTGTTGCTCTTTGAAAGGATTTTCCTGCAAAACATCGGAACCAATAATTTTACCTAATTGTCTTGGGAATTTAACCTTAATTCTTTTATAAGATTTTTTTTCTCGAATCTAAGCAACCCTCACTGCATGTTGCTTGAAGGTTTTTGTTATCTTAAAATTGTAAATTATCATTACTTCTCGCTGGTTATGATTTTTTAGGTGAATATATGATAATAAAACCATAATAGATATGGGTTGCTCACGCCAACCGTAGAATTCGCTGACAGAATAATTCAATAACATTCGCCCCACCTTCTCGCCCACCCTTGATTCTCCCCCCACTACCCATTCGACATGAGGTTATACCATTGAGATCTATTGATCTATATATAGCGCGTTGATTTTTTCTTATAGCTACAGTAGGTAATTTTTCCACATAATGTATAGGTTTTTGGATAATACAACTCAACCTCAATAACTCAGTTTTCTGTTTATAATATATAATATTATCTTATAGTAATTGTTCCTTATGAATGTAAGAGTATTGTTTTTCTTGTTGTTGTCAGGCTGACAATAGTATTTACTTCACTCGTTAATGGATGAGCTAGATTAGATCTATGAAAATGATCGCGCTACTAGCTCTTACTCTCTTCTCCAATACGAACTCTTACTCTCTCAGTCTTGTCCATCGCACCCCTCCCTACCTCTCTCATCCATGGATTCCATTAGCCGTTCGAACTCCTCTCTCATACTTGATCTCAAAGCATATTATACTCTGTTATTATTTGGTTAGCATCTCTATATACCAGATAATTTCCTCTTAGCTATTAGCTTCTTTATAGCTCTCGTCATCTAATTTCCTACTTCTATGCTAGTCATCTTTTGTGTTCTAGAAATGTGTTTGATACAGCAATGTAATCTGTATGTACAAAGATAATCGTTTTTGATGTATTTACTGTAATATAACGAAATTTGCATTGTTTCTTGGGATACTGATATCAGTGTTTCATAAATAGTTATTGTGTTGTACTATGACCTACTCTATTCTCTAGTCGGTCTGAGGTGCCTTACAATTTTGTTTTTTTATTTGTTCTCTAGTGACAAACCTTACTGATATACAATAAAAATGCTAAGAGCGACAAGTTCCTTCAGAGTGAAGGTACAACAATTGCCTACTCTCAAACACTTTAATTAAGAGCAGCACTTGCTATTATATCGAGAATATATATCTATTATATCATCCTAACACAGATGATACTTATATGTCTTAGTCTTAGATAAGAGATCCAATCCGCAATCGATCAAAAGCGCTCTCTGTTATCTGGTGTCTGGATTAGAACCAAGTGCTAAATCAGCACGATATCTCAATATAGTGTGTATATAAAGGAAATAGGAGAAAAATTGAAACTCTTACAGTAAGCTTATATAAACCCTTAATCATTTATTGGTAAACGTCACAAAGTCTAACTAAGAACACTGGATTCTCTCCATTCAAATATTATTCAATACAGATGTCTCAAATTGCTCTTAACGATTATACCAACACGTAGTGCTCCATTGTAATTGATATAGCACATCCACTCGAGACCTTTAAGCAAATGCGTGAATATTCCTTGATTCTGTCGCGGGTGGAGTGGCGTTGCCCAAGGAAAATCAATGTCAGTTCGAGAAATTCCTTGTAATCATTAGTTTCTTGTAATCATTACGAGGGTGTTGTTTCTGAAGCTGCGCTTCAAATACATAATAATGTGTATACACGTAATCTACCAGTCATTGCTCTGTTATGTATTCTCTTGATGACAGGTAGTTCTCTTGCGGTCATGTTTGGTTACTTTTGATATTTTATGATAATGTTTAGTTTTTACACTAACTACGCCTATATATTTAAATATACTTAAATATGAAGTAATAGTCAGGTCTCAGAGGTAAGTACAGACAATAGAGAACAGAAACAAGTCTAGCTTCCAATGGTTAATTACAAATGTGATTGCGACAAGCTAGGCCACAGCATGTGTTTACCCTTTTTTTGCTCTAGTAACATTCAGGCACCACTCTTATTACCTGTGTTGGCTGGAGTTTGGTGTCAAAAGACATGCACTTGACTTGCTTAGATATTATCCCATTGCAAACTAATTGATTATACAGCATATGCAATCATTTTTTACCTGTTTCCATGGTAAGGCTTGGGAACGCCAAGAAGCTTATCGACAGCTAGTCCAGAAATTAGGACTGACAGTCGTTCGATATTTTCCTGACCGGTAATATCTTCCATTAATTTGCCATCCCAATGTATTTTGCAGGGGAAAATTTGTTTTGAAATCCTTCAGCAAGTTTTATGCCATTTTCTTCCTGTGTTGTTGTCTTGCTCGTCTTACTGATGAATAGCTGATGCTATATTTTCACAGTTGTGACCAAGAGCTTCTACTGCTGGGATCAAGATTTGTGAAGCAGATCAGTCACTTATTTTGGTAGCATCAAGAGCTGCAAGCATGGATGTGTCCATAAGTTTCACTCGTTTTGGCTTTAATTTCGTTCCTCTCGACGTTGATGGCTGATGAGGTTCTAACACATATTCTTCATCTGATGATGAACAATTGTTATTCGACCCTGATGTGCTTGAACTTGACAAACGCAGCTACACTCAATCGTTGCTGCTTCCCTTCTTTATCTTTGTAACAATCCATTTTTCACCTGTTGTTTTTGTTCAATTTGTAGTTCATAAACAATGCCATTGTTTCGCGCTTTTATGGGAGGGTCTCTTTCAGAAATTCTATAGTATGTGAAATAAGCCAAATATCTGTTGTACGACGTGTACGCCTTTCCATATTTAAAGCAGATGCACTTACTACACAGAGTCACAGCGACGAAGGTACTAATGTCTGCGATACTGCGTCACAATCAAGACGTAACTCATAAAGCTGTAAGGGATTGCTATTTCGTTTATTAAGTAGAACTTTAAAACTTTTTGAAAATTACAATTTCATTTATTATTATAGGTAATCTGTAACTTTTCGGTTGTTTTTGCTAATTGGCTATTGACTTTTGAATATTTTAGCTTTTGAAAAACAATTTATAAATACTATATTAGGTTTATGTGTACAATTTGTAAAACGGTTTACATTCTAACGATTCCTTTGAATGTTCTAATGGCGGTAGCAGCCTCTAAAAGTTATTCAATTGAGCTGAAATTTTGCACAGAATGTTTTTTTAAGACAATAAACATATTTAGAGGGTGTCCTGAAGATTTCAGAATGGTCGACTTTTTTGCATCAATCTAATATATATATTATATTTATATATATATATTAATATATATAATATACTGCTATATATATATATATATATATATTATATATATATATATTATATATATATATATATATATATATTATATAATATATATATATATATATATATATATATATATATATATATATG
>JABUQX010093948.1:25000-31241 GCA_015478945.1 Trachelipus rathkii | reverse complement strand
AAAAAACTAGGATTGAAAAAATCGTGTTTTTAATTTTTTTTAATTTTTGGGACTCTTAAACAGTTTAGTTAATATTTTGTTTTGTAGGAGTTTCTACTCTTTAAAGTCAATTTCTTTTAATAATAATAATAATATAATAATGCAATAATAATAATAAATCAATAATAATAATAATAATAAATAATAATAATTTAGAAAATTAATGGTAAGTTTGTATTTAATAAAGTTTTTACTTTTAGCTTCCAATTAACCTAAATAGGTTTCTTGTGATATTAGCGAGTGTGAGCATTTCTTTAACATATACTAGTCTAGAGACATAATTTGCAAAGACATGCGCTACCATTTGGACAGACGGGTGATCGATTAGTATTAGATCGGCTGGACTTGGTTTCATCGAGTAGCACTTCGGACATTTTCACTGTCGGCAGAGATTTGATTTCCTAACAACTTGGTTTAATCAGAATTTCTCAAACATTTATGTAAAAACATGTTAAAATTCAATGTGATTTAGATCTTTATGGGCTTATTTAACATAATATTTAACTTAAGGGACAATGCGTTGAACTTTATGTTAATGTCTGGTTTTAGATTTTAATCAAAATTAATTGTATGACACTATTTTCCGACAGGGATACATTGTCAGACAACTGGATAATGGTATGTACATAAATTACAGCTTACCTGACTCCCCAGAAGGTAGTATAAGAATGCATATTTGTTAAAAACACCTCCAAATACGTTATAGAGAGGCTTAATAATGGGGCTCGGATTGGGTAATCATTTTAGTGCTTGACAGTTTAAAAAAATTAAAATACGAGAACCTGACATAAGTCTACGAAGCATTCAGATTTAACGGAAGAAAATAGTACACTTAACCATCGACAACTTATAAAAAAACAGGACAATACGAACAATATCTCTGACAGCATTAAATTTTATTTTAAACTTTTCAAATGCTTAAATGTTAAAAATGCGCTTACGCGCATTAATACACACATTAAATCCAAAAGTAACACGAAAATCACAGTTAAACTTGACACTCAAAACAATGAAACACTCTTTTGTTGCTCTCCTCTATATAGGACACCTTTCATGTTAGTATCACCATTGCGTCGCCTGTAATCCAATTCAGCAGTTTGTCCCGAAGTGACTGTGACGCGAGCTATATTGTTACTCACGGAACTATTAGATTAACAATAGGGCATCTTAGCGTCAGCATCAACCAGGCTTTCATAACCCTGCGAGTAAAATATCCAACGAAAGTGCATTATTCAGGCCTGCATACCAATAACAAGAGGCAACTGTAACTCTCAATTACAAAGGAATCAGGTTTAAGAATTTGTACCACTCTCATGTGACAGCCCAAAGGAACTGAAAAATATGTTGAGGCTTATCTACATTAAAACCCTCTAGAAACCAGACATTACAGCATAATCTTTCAAGCAATATTGGAGGCAATATGTTATTTGTGTTAATATGAAAATATGCATAACACTATGTAAAAAAAATTTTTCTTCCTACAGGACTGTTGCTAAGTTTATTTAATTTTTTTTATCAAATTTAATAGTGTATTAAATAATTCATTCAATTGTAGATCTAAACTCTGAAGATGTCCGAGTTTTACGGACGAAACCGGTCAGAGTGATTCTAATGGAATATAAATCACGTAATAAGTTAATTATTGTGAAAAGTTCTCTTATCAAGTATTAAGGAACATTTAATTAATGATATCAGAAAGAAAATATTTTGGAAATTGGAAGCTAAAATTAAAACAGTAAATTGGCTATAATAATAATTAATAATTATAATAAATGAATAAATAAAAGAGGTGGAAAAAAACATTATAATTTTCGTAATAGGCATAATTGAAATAGAAATAATAATAATAATAATGGTAGGAATGCCGGAAAACCCTTGGATCCAAAACAATTTACGATATCCCCCAGGGGTCTAGATTCTAGCGCAGGGTTGCAAAAAGAATCAGAATTATTTTTGAAAAATATGGAAAACGCCTAATTTTTTTTGGGAAAAACACACTGTCCCATCTAATTAATTCTCTTTCTCCAAGTCATAGAAAAAGCTATGTTTAAACTTTTCTTAAAGTATTAAATTAACCTGGACCAATAATAATCATAAGTATATTTATCTATATAACTAAGTAGAACCTATCAAGTTTTTCTCATATAATATTACGATATTCAATAAAGAAATAAATAAAATTAGAAAGATACAGCTAATATATATAATTTAAAATAACTGTATCAAACAGATAGTACTTTTTTTTATTAAACTATTATTATAAATAATAGTAAAAATAAGGATAAAAGACTAATGGGTTCAAAAAAATATAATTAAAAAAAGCAATTTGTCTAAAAAAAAAAAAAAATCCCCAATCTGTTCTAGAGTATTAAAGCTACTGGTTTGAGTGTGAAAATATTGCTTTCATATTTAAAGTGTTTTCGAAAACTATAGAGTCGAGGTCATTTTATCATGATATTTTCTATAGGAATATCAAAATTTTTATAGTTACCGATATCTAAGTTTTTTCATACGAAATTAATATGCAAAGTAGTAAGAATCCTGAATCTTTTTTTAATTAAAACATTTGAAAAGTAGAAAGTTCCGTGGTTCCGGCCGGAACTTTTCTAAGGTTCCGGCCGGAACTGGTTCCAGGATACACCCTAATATGTATATATATATATTATTATATATTATATAATATATATAATATATATATATTATTGATATATATATATATATATATAATAACTATACTGGTATACTAAGAGTATATATATTAATAGAATTATGTTGGAATATATATAACTTATATAACACACACAAAAATATAAAATAAATCGTATTTCAATTCCAAATTTATATATATCCAAATATCTTTCAAGTGGTTCTTTCACTGATTTACCTTGGGTAGGTTACTGGTAGGTTGGGGGAAAAGTTGTGCTCTCTCTCGTATTAGCAGACCAAGGTGATATAGTTGACCCATCACCGAAGTTATTAAGAGTTTCAATAGCAACTTTTACCACTTGCTTAGCCCCCTATTAGAAGTACGACTGTTTCCTATTTCCTATTCCAATGGCATGGTTTAGTCTCTTGGAGTATGCTGTCACTTCTACACCTCTCCTGCCACCTTGCTGCCTTATCATGTAAGGGGGAGAGCATTTCATTTGGCTATACCGAGTTCTAATTTCTCTTGGTTGGTGCCTGCGATAATCTTCCCCTGCAAGTTATGGTACATAGTGTATGGTTTGTGTGTAACTCATGTTGGCTCTGTTTTAGTGAGGTGTGGGCAAGTGAGGTTGGTGTTTTAATTACACCTACACTGTAAATGTTAGTTAAGATTACAGAAAGTCTCCCTCAAACAGCAATTTTTACGTGTTCATTTTAGGTTTGGAGGTTCGAGTCTCGCTTGCGGCATACTGCTGTATATAGGCCAAGTTATGAATGGAGTGAACCATTGAAACCTAGGTATGTGTAAGCATCAGTTTAGCCTATGAGCCACCCCATGCGAGCATTATATATGTTAGCTTCATGCATACGAGATATATATAATATATATAATAGACTTATAATATATATATAAGCTATATATATTTATATAATATATTATGATAGTATGATAGTTCGATGTTAGAGATTAGAGTTATATATATAATATATATGTAACATCTACCCATACTTTACCTTAGGATATATAGTATTAGCTATTCTAGTTACTACTCATATATATATATTATATTATATATATATATATAATAATATATAATATATTTATTATATTATATATAAGATATATATAGTATATATAATATATATATATATATGATATATATATATAGCTATATATATATATATATATTATATATATTATATATATATATATATTTATATATATATATACATATATATATATAGTATAGTGATATATATCTTATTAATTATACTAATATATATATATATATATTATATATATATAATATATATAGTATAATTTACGGGTATATATATAAGAATGTTGGAATTGCCTCTTATTTCTGAAAGGAAATTTCAATTTTAGTGGGTCAGTAGTAAGCAACATGGGATCATTCAGAGTTGTAAGGTAAATGACGGTGGTAGGAATGTGGGAAGTTGTTAGAGAAAGATTAAAAACGGTAGAATGATAAAATGGATTATTTTGTTCATGACTGTGTTGGCAATCAGAAAATGTGAATGACTAAGTACTACACCATACATCACGCTACTTCAATAGGAGAAATTATTTTTATTATTATTATTTGATTGATTATTATTATTATTATGTGATATTTATGAATACTTAATTATATATTATTATTATATTAATTAATTATTATTAAATAAAATTGCACTTTCTAAGATTCACTTCAACCCATATTTTCAGAATTGAAAAATGTCGTCCCCAATTAAAGAGGCATTTGAATTATTGAACCACACCACTTATTATATGAAACTCAAAATCTTTTCTACAGGAATCACTACCTATTTGTATCTCTCCAAAATTGAATGCTAAGTCCAGTGGCAGACACATGGTAAATATTTTTATAAATAAGGATGTATGTGTTGATACAACATAAGACTTGAAAGTTTCAAAAGCAACTGATGATTTTATTGATACATTTTTAACTGCTCTTCTCATGCAAAGGGACCATGACTATATTGTAAAAGAGCAATCTTCATTTTTTAGCCAAAAAAAAAAAATCTTTGAAGATAGGAAAACTTTTAGTTAGTGGCAATGTTTCTAAAAATTATTCCTTTACATTGCAGGATGCTACTCAAAATTATAAATATTAATTATAATATTAAGGTAAGCTGATATATATAGTAGTATACTCTACTATTATATCTGTTATGTAATGTTAATATATAGTATGTATATATATTATAATATATATATATATTGTAGATATAGATAGGATATAAGTATTATATAATATAGTAGTAGTATCGGTATACCTATATATATATTTATATATATATATATATATATATATATATATAGTATATATATATATAGTATTATATCTGTAATAATAGTAATAATATATATTATTGATATTTGTATAGTATATATAATATATATATATATATTGTATATAGATAATAAATCATTAGTATCCTATATGATATAATGATGTATTGTAATCATATAGTTCCCAATATAAATATCATATCATGTAATAAATGAAATAGGGATATAAATATTAATTGTATAAATATAAATATAATAGAAAATAATACTGAATATTAAGGAGAAACATATGTATTAGAGGGATAACTAGATTATCCTTAATCACTTCCTGTATGAATCGATCATCATCATTCATCATCATCATCATCATCATCATTCATCATCATCATCATCATGCATCATCATCATCATCTCATCATCATCGATCATATCAAATCAATCTCATCATAATCAAATTTCATCTGCCGTCATCATCATCAATCATCATCATCTGTTATCATCATCATCATCCAAGATTTATCCGTTATCTACCAATCATCTATCAGCCAATCCCCGATCAAATCACCTCAATCATTCACCATCATCATCACCCATCGTATACAGCTGTATCCTGGTGATGTGTATCTCATCAACCATCGTGCGGCATTCATTTTTTAACCATCGATCAGTCACCTATAGTCAACCCACCACCCCGAAAAAACTCCCCAGGAGAAAATTGCCCACAAGAATCCCCCAAATTACCAAAACAACTCCTCGATTAAAACGGAAATAGTGCTTCTCATTGCATCCTTGATTATAAAAAAAAATGACAGCGCTTCCGTATGTTCAAAAGATGTATACTACACTCGCCATTTCGAGACTTTTCTCTATCACTTCCTACCCTACCAACACCACCACACTTTCCGATGAGAAGGAAATTCTACAGGAAGGCGATGTAATTGGCCAAGAAAATGGTATTGATAAATAATTCACCAGTCCGATATTCACCAAGGACAATCCGAAAGGGCAACGCATAACCAGCGATCGAGGCTTGGCATAGGATCCCATCGCAAAGTCGAGCGAGGTGATTACTTTATGGTGGGTTTTTCAATAAGAAAACCCCAAACCGGATCACAAGAGGCAAAAATACGAGTCACACAAAGCAGCACTTTAAATGCAAAAGTTTGCAAAAGTAAGCATGTTTTTGGCATATAAAGCATTGACATTTATATTGGACGGATACTTACAAGTATCTTA
>JABUQX010093948.1:0-12500 GCA_015478945.1 Trachelipus rathkii | reverse complement strand
AACCAAACAATATACTAAATACTCATCCATCCGAAATAGCACCAGAATTCAACTCTCTTCCAATAACTATTCAGTAATCTTTGGCCGAACTAAAATGCGGCCACCATCCAAACTTGCTACATTATAAATATAGGTTCACCGTCACCCAAACCACTTCAAGCATCTGCACAAGATGCAACGGTGCCCCAGAAACTGTGTTACATTCCCTACCAGACTGTCCTAACTGACATCCCCGAGAAATCTGGGAAATTTCAGCCCTAGGCAATCTGTAGAGGAGGCCGGCGGTGGCGGGGTATCTGAGGGAAGTTTGGTCGCTCTAAGAGTAGGGTAGTCAGGGGGTGAGAAAGTAAAATTATTGTAAAATATTAAAAAGTTAAATAAAATAAAATGTCTTATGGGTAACTATTTTAAGCAATACAGACTTTGACACAAACAATTTCATAGCATTGCGCTTCGATGGAAAGTATATCACATGCGATGTAAAGTATCCTACATGATGTAGTTTCATGAAAATTAAATCATTCGACAGCATATCAATATTTTCCACGCGATATGAAGTTGTTCCTTCCAATTTCAATTATTTATTAATATTAAATTCAGATGTTTCGTTAAAGATTAAAATCTAATTTAAAAATTATCATTAACAATTTACATATGGTTTTTTAACTAATAAACACTGTACAAACTAAATTAATTTGCGAAATAACAATTCATGATTAGGCCAATGAGTGATAGAAATATGGATTTTTATATATATAAAAAAAAATTCTGTGCTTGGTTATTTAATTTGTATATGGAAGAATTAGAGGTGGGAGTGGCAGGGGAAGGTGTTAGAATGATGAAGAATGGAAGGAGTGGAGTGCTTAATGCTTATTGTACAATTTGGATGATTTAGTTTTAGTAGTGAACTCACATGTTTTGAGAGCATTTATAGCTGGCCTGTCAGGGTTTAAAAGGAGAGTTTTGAAAGTAAATGTAGATAAGAGTAAGGTTATAGTAGTGAGTGAGGAGAGTCCGCGATGTGAAGGTATGTTAGCAACAGGAACAAGTATTCGAGTTTTATTTAAATATTTAGGATATATGTTGGATGAAAAGGGAACGGACGATGAAGAATGTAGAAGGAAAGTTGTTAATGGTAGGAAAGTGACTGGTGAAATTAAACTTGGTGGGTGGAGGACCAAGTCTTGCGCTAAGGTTTTGCATGAGGGTATGTTGTTACCTGTGTTAATGTATAGTAATGACACTATGATCTGGGATAAGAGGTATGGATCTAAGGTACAAAAGGTTCAGATGAACAATCTTAGGGGCGTGTTAGGTGTGAGAAGAATTGCTAAAATGAGGAATGAACGCATTAGGAAGTTGTGTGGTGTTGGGGAAACAGGTTGATAGGATTCGTGTAAGAGTGGGTTCTCTTTCTGAATCCTGGAAAGATAGGAAAGTGAATGTATTTTTTTAACTGAACTCTTACAACAGTTTGAAATATTCCACTTTTTATCTGTTATAAAAAGTGTCACACTACTGGCAATATGCAAAATTTACATTCGCATTGCTGCATATTAAGATAAATTATTCACATTCGCGGATATTAACATATTGGCATTCACATTCACGAATATTGAAAAATAGATATTTGGTCCATCTTTAATATATATATATATATATATATTATATATTATATATTAGCACAGTTAATATAAAGAGCAGTTAGTTAGTTATATATATTTATATGTATATAATATATATATATATATATATATATATATATATATATATATATATATATATATATATATATATATATATATATATATATTATGATTATTATCCCTGTGTTTGGAAGGGAAAAATTTCCACAACGTATGTTCCTGGGTGTGTCGCAGGAGACGTACTCCGTAAGAGCCAGGGTAAAGCGCTCGGATCCCGCCACCATATACCCGCAAAGAATGCTCAGGTTTCTTCGGTGCATGTCTGAGCACTCCATCCCGAGTTTTGGGAAAAAAAGTGCAGCCGATGATTATATATATATATTGTTGGTTATATATATATATATATATATATATATATATATATATGTTATATGTTATATGATATATATATATATATATATATATATATATTTATATTCCAGGGCACATTGTTACATATTATTACATATTGTTGTTATACAGAGTATACCCAAGTATATATATATATATATTGTTAAATATATATAAAGGCTATTATATATACATATATTATATATATATATATATATATTATATAATATATATTTGAAGTTATATATATATACATATTATTATATATTATATTACAAGTTGGTTAAGGCTGGCTACTACAAGGCTGGTTGGTTGTTATATAATGTAAGATATATATACATATATATACATATATACATACATATATACAATATATATATATATTAAGAAGTATATATATATATATATATATATATATATATATATATATATATATAGTAAAAATATTTTATGCCTAAATAAAATGAAGTAATTTCATTAACGCAACAATGTAAGATTAATGAAAGAAAACGAACTCTTCGGACGTTCATTCTTTATTCAATTATCCCTTCTACTTTCCTTTAATTCTTAATATCCAATATATACTGTATATATATTTTTTATTCTTTTATTTATAACAATGTTGGCTGAGAACCGCAGTTTTCCCCTCCGCTCCGCATCTCACCACAGCACCGTAATAATAATAATAAAAAAAATTAGTACCGCATGGCATCGCACCAGGTGCGTCCGCTAACTCTACTATATAATATAATTTAATAGAAAATAATTATGATATTGGTAATCAAAAAAAGCGTAGCTTGCATAGGGCAAGCCTTAGATTTTGGATTAAATAAAAGTTTAGTATATAACTCTAAAGGTATTTAATGACGCTATACTAATAAAAGTTTACTACCTGCAATACCTGACAAAGTGGTACCGAGCAAAAAAGGTGACCCGCAAGGCCGAAATAGAGTTCAGAGTCACGGCTCCATAATTTCTCATATATTATATATTTTTATATATATATAATATTATCAGACGCAAAGAGAGTTTCTCAATTATATGGAGTTTTCTCTATCAGAAATAACAGTGCTCACACCCTATACTCTTGTACCGGTCTCTGTCTGCTAATGTGCGCACGCTCTACCTTATCGGCCTCCTGCGCCCCCCCGCACCGCGCGCGCGGTTTGTGTTGGAGGCGCTTTATTTTCTACACCCACTGTCACCCATTAGTTTACTATTAAAAATATTTAAACTATTAATTATGAATTGCAATGGTTATAAAAAAAATAGTGTAGTTCTAGTAGAATAGTTCTATTTAGAGCCATTGAGAGATAATAAGGAAAGTTCGAAAGATAACATAATAATAACTAAATCTATAATCGAGGAATATACGGCGCGAAAACATATATATTTGCAACAGGAGCTCTCAATATCACTATAATTATGCAATGAAAGAGAGAGGTATATAAAAACCATCCAGAGAGTTTTCAATTACACAGTTGGAGGAATCCGTATTTTATTCAACGCGCTTGTATATATCTAGGAAGAGAGGAGTTCTGAATATATGCAGATGTATTGTATGTAAATTAAAGATTTTTTCCTTATCAATTAATTAATATTAACTAGAAAAATATAATAATGTGCTAAAGGGTTACCATTTATACATTTGGAACTGTAGTTTATATATATATTCACTCTTATTAATATAATATAAATAATAGTGCGATTATTAATCAGCTATACCTACCTATATAAACCTATTATTTCTATAAGCCTTTTATATTCTATATAGCTAATGAACATATATTCACTCACTTATATTAACGATATCAATATAAATATATATACGGCTAAAAATAATATAAAATATATATTAGGTATCTATCCCTAGGTTATATACGTGTATATAAAGTAAATATATCGGGTATTCGCGAATGGTGTATATTTAAATAGAATTGATATTGTAATCTATAACTTTTATGAATGTAATGAATGCGAATGTAAAGAACACAATATACTCATAAGTATACCCCTTTTCTAAGGCTATATATTTCTCCTTCATATAGTACTATCACGACATATATTCTAATATAATATATATATATACGTCATATATTGAATATGTATATAATATATATATATAATATATAATACACGTATAAATAATTGAAGTTAGTGAGAGTGTACTATACTAACTACTATATATAGTATATATAATATGAGTATATATATATAGTATAAGGATAATTTCCGATTGAGGTTGTATATATATTTAAGATATTATAGTATGCTATGATAATTATTATAATTACTTATAATTACTTAAATATTATATAATACGAATTAATTCAGTACCTACTATATATCATCATTATTATATATACGTGTATATATTATATATATATATATATAGAGTATATATATATAGTATATATATAGGTAATATATGATATTACGAGTAGTATGATAACCCCACCTATACAGTATATATAGTACTAGTATAGGTATAGGTTATATAGGGTAATCATATATAGTATAGTAATAATAGAGAAGTAATAGGTATATACGTGATATATTATATATATGTATACGGTTATATATACGTTTATATGTATACGGTTATATATACGTTTATGTAATAGTATTATATCCACTATACCTACCTATTAATATATATTTACTATATAAATTGACTGAACAGTACTTATTAACTTTGTATTAAAAATCTAATGTAATTGTAACTTTGCTGAACTCATTTGAAGCAAAAGCTATTATAAGAAAACTTGTACGGAATAGCTTATAAGATTCTTATGTTTGATTTTTATATCGTAAGTGTGTCTTGCAAAAATTTGCATAGCATATTATATATATCGGTACATAAAGCATTTAAGTTTGTTTATTTAATTATAAATCAAACTGACGCAATTATAATGACGAGGGAGGCTTTTCTAAGCGCCGTTATTCTTTTTCTCCTAATACGAGCCGAAGAAAACGGTCTGAAAGTTCAGGCCAACGACATCAATGCGGGAAACGTGTTAATAGGCCTCGCCTTACTCGATGTTTATTTTATATTAATATAAACCTTTCAATAAGGTGACATACTTACTATCATAAATATTATGTCCCTATAATTAAGATCTCTTGTAAAGTTTTCTTATTTAAGAACATAATTGACCCTGACTAATATAAGAAAATCTTTTATAATTTATTAAAGAATGGTGATTAAGATTCCAGCAGGGTTATGGAGTACATTTCTTCCCACCCTGCCAATCGTTCCAAAAAATGTGTGATTAATGGAATCAAATAATAAAATGAATGATTTGTTATTTGAAGTATTGTTTGATGAACAAGGTCTATTTTATTACATAATCAGTGAAATTGCCGTATTTTTTCGTGTGTCATAAACAACGAAGAGGGGATGCTTAAATAAAAGAATTTCGAAAAGACTATCTAACTTTTATAAACGGCTTCTTATTAATAATTGTACCTGAGGTGGTTAATTTGATTATCTCTTAAGCACTAAATGGTATCGCTACGTATATATATATAACTGGTGGGATATATATATATTAATTAATATTATACTAGGGTGAATACCTATCTATGTTTTTGTTTATGTGAATCATTTGTCTTTGCTTGGCGTATGTTTCTTTGTTCCGTAATTATATCTATCAGTTGAGTCCTACGATTATGTTATAATATAATCTATATCAATCTATAATCTATAATAATATATTTAAATATGCTAAGGTACGGGTATGATATATATATATATATTTATACTACGTATAGTATATTATTTAGTTAAATCACCTATTAATATTATAGTATATATCTATTAATTGCACTATATATTAGGAAGTGGTTATATATTATTTATAACGAAATAAATAAGGGGGGGTGAGAGTTTAACTAAACCTCGTAGAAAGGACCTATCTTAATCAATCAATATTTAACTAATTATAACATTATATACCACATTACGTAAATCCTTATTTAGTCGGCGTACCTTGAAGATTATATATTGAGGACATAGGCACAGCACATATTATAGATCATATACCATTATAATTTATGGTTATGTATATATTAATCGTGAGTAATATGTGAATACGTTAATGAAATTAATATGCTCCATGATTATATATATAGTATACCTCTATTATATACATATAGACACTATTTATTACTACACATATAAGAAAAGGCGGTGCGTGATAGTGTGAGGTCAGTAATATAATTATCAATACTACGTATGAACGGAAGTGTTATATACCCACGACTTCATATATGGCGTTGGATTATATTAACTGTATTATATTAGAGTAATTATTATAGACATTATATTTATTATTAATATCAATATCTCATATATCCATATCGGTTAGAATCTCATTGATTCTTCATGAGTGGATAGTTTATATACCTACTATTACTTGATAGGCTATATGAATATATTAATTCATAATATATATATTATGTTATTATTTAGTCTAAGGAGTGGTATTATATTTATAATCGAGAGTGAAATCGTATCATTGAATAATTTATACCTTATAACTAAATATAACAAATATGAGAATTAATATTAATAATAAAGGAATAAAATTATAATGATAATAATTATAAATAATGGAGATTGGTATCATATAGAGTAATAGTATAAATTAAATATCAAAGTTAAAGATTAATGCAATATAATACATTAGTCAATATTTATTATCCACTCATAATTACATATTACTAAACACTATAATCGAATTATTAACTCCCATCACACGGATTAATCATTAATATATACTAGAGAGATGAAACAATAACCTACACAGCAGAGTGTTAAGAGAAAATAGAATACAATCTTTATATATTTACATATAATGTGAGAGTGGATATAATGAGATTATATATTGATAGTCACATGTAATATATAATAGCAGTATAGTCAGTACATAAGGTAGTATTATAATAATATATTAATAATGACAATGAAGAATGAATCATATATGAATTATATATAAGAATAATAATTATATATGATGAAAAGGTATAAGGTCGCTCACCGACTCGTTGTTCACTTTTCGATGTCGTGGCCAGGACAAGGTATGTTTAGCTACTCGGCACGCATTAAAATAGATAATACGCGCGAGGAGAGTGCAAGATTTATCGTCTGACGCACGCGTGTGGAGTCGTATGTGAATATTACTCTTACGGCATACAGAGGGGTAAGGACCGCGTACACTATCACCATAGAATCTCACTGTAATATTATTTTATCGAGCAGAGGGACCCGTTTATCTTACTCAAAAGCTTGCTAGTTTCGATATTATTATATATATATATATTTTCTTTTTTTTATATAATTAGTTTTTTCTTTATTTCCACTAAGGAAAAAAAAAGATTTTCATTTAAATTTATATATGAGAGATCTATATGTATTATATTTTAAAAATTAAATAAGACTCGCTCATGAAATAGAGGTGTGAGAAAACTCCTCCTCATCTACCTACCCGATAGTGTCTTACATGGTTTCCGAACGCCAGAGGTCCCCATGTGTCTCGCCAGCGAGCGGCTGATATAGGTGAGTAGATTCATATATTATGGAAGATAGTGATATCTATATAGAACTGGGGACACTCTACTACTCCATAATATATTCTCAACATTCATAAGTGACTAAATAAAGATTATGTATTGATTATATGATATATAGGACATAATCTGAGTAATTTCCTTATTTAGTACATACATTTATGGCAAGTATACTCTCTATTTCACTTTATATAGTTTTTAATAAACGAACATTGTGTTCGGTAATAGTATATATATATTTATTAATTCCTGACCGGTTCCGTTATAGTCAGTCATATTATATTATTATACTATAAGGTGAGGGGTATGGGAGGAGTGAGAGTATATATATCACCCCGTTACTTCCTACTATATATATCACAAATATATAATACCTTAAGCAAATGGACTTATTATGAATATATACAACTGGCAAGGATAATTATTATTAGTAGAAATAATTTGGCTTATAATATATAGTAAAAAGTAATATTAAATATAAGATAATAATAGTATATATAATATAGTATTATTATATATATGTTATTAACGGTATAATATATTTATGGAGCAACTTTACTAATATTATAATATATGGGTCTATGACTCACCAACTTGCGAGGAGAAAGCTAGTATAATATATATATTAGCTTAGGTAGGTTATGATAGGAGATGCCTAAAGAATGTAGTAAAATTATCTTAGTCCGTCACTTAACAAATATTAGGATCAAAATGAAGTTGTTACCTTATAATCTTAGTATTTTCTATAAAATATGGTTATGAGTATGAATAATAATCACTCATTTTTAGATATGAGTATAGGATTTTACAGTTTGGCGAGATCCGCATGCCATCGGCAGGTGTGAGTCGCTTGTACATGACGAAATGCTCTATTCTTTTATCGGGCGAAAACAATGTAACATGATCTGCTCATGAGGTACAAATCCTATGGAATGTCAGGAAGGAATAAAAATGTTGAGGGACAAGAAGGAAGAAGCAGGTGATGGGTCTCACTCTATAGAAAAGGTCATAATTTATAATAGGTGGGCCTTTATTGGGGGTGACAGGAAGAAAATGAGAAATGGGTAGGCAACGGTACTTGATTTCTGTGAGGAGAGAGGTATGTGTGTAAGTAATACTTTCTTTAAATACTAGAATTGGTGTAGGTAGAGATGGTATCGAAGTGAAAACTATGATTGATTTTTTGTGTTGGTGAAGAAGGAGAATGTTGTAATTATGTGTGAACTGGTTAAAAATCAGTATAATTTTGTGTTAAGGCAAATAAGCTTTATGTTGTTTTGTGTAAAATTAAATTAGTGGGGAGCTTGGATGGAGAGGAAGGTGATAAGGAAGGAAGTGGATAGAATTAAGAGTGAGAAGTTAAGTGAACAAGGTAATAAGGATAAATATTTAAGAGCGCTTGCAAATAAATCATTTGAATGTGAACAAGTTGAAACTGTACAAATCTGGTAGCAAATGAAGGAAGCGGTTGTTAGTAGTGCAAGAAGTTTATTTGGGTGAAAGTAGGAAGTAAGGATGTTAACAGTGAGTGGTGGAATGAAGAGGTGATGCGAGCGGTTAAAAGTAAAAAAGATGCGTGGTTGAAAGAGGTTGAATGAGGTTTCAAAGGAAAGATGTTTGAATTATATAAAGCGAGGAAAGAACCAGGAATACTAAAAGATGCATAACGTAGGGGGGGAAAGAGATAACATGAAGAATTTGGAAGGAGAATGAATGGGGACTTACAAGGTAACAGGAAACTCTTCTGGAAGGAAGAGCGAAAGGTTAAGATGGATATGAGGAGAGTGTGGAGGGAACATTTCGAAAATCTGCATAACATTGGCAGTAATGAAGAGGTGATAGTTTAACTGTGTGTGGGTTTTGATGATGCAAGAGGGAATAGGTATTTATATCAAATAACAATGAACCAAGCAAACATAACATGATCCTCTGGTATTCACACTCCTCTATATGCACATTAAAGTACCAGTAGACACTTGCGACTCCATTTATTCTTGAACACTTCTCGCTGTGTGAGCTATCTGTGATAACATTTAATCTTTTGATTATCTTTGATACAGAAGGGCCTACCGAGCCGATAACTATATATAGTCAGCACTAATTAACCTGCCACAATGGACGCTCTTCTCCGATAAATTCCTGTCTATACCAGCTATGATGTTGCAAGTTACCGCAATTAAAACACCTTAATTACCAACTTTATTCTCTCTCACATTTTCTTAATCATTTGTTTTCAATGTAAAATTGATCTACACATCCTCTACTCCTTCTAAATGCACCCTTGTTCTTCACCAATAAGTCCTTCAGTCACCCGACGTACTCTTTCAACCAAAATACCAGCATATATCTCCCTACAACATTCTTTAAACTAATTCCCTATACTTCCTACAGTTTCCCTTTCTCCCTAAATCTTATATAAGGGTACTATTAACTGATATTTTCCCCTTTTCTAGCACCTATCACTATTACGAACTTATTACAATGAACCCGCACTCACATCACTCCGTCATTTGTTTACACAACCTCACAAATCATTCAAATGACTATCTCGCTTCATTCTCGTCATTATCATTTCACCAGTAGATATTGCATCTATACACCTTGGCAAGATACTAACCATAATAATCATCCTTTTTCAATCATATAGTCCTCAATCTTCACCTTCTCTCCTATATGAATGTCTTACTCTCGGAGGTTTCATTACACCAATAATACGCCCATTTCTTCTGGCCATCATACGAAACCCAACACTCCACATTAAGGTTATTAGTCGGTCTTCTCAATATCTTAGAAGGTCTGTCATTTTAATATCAGATTTTTCATACAAGTTCTTCAATTTGAGTCTCACATCCTGTTGTTCAGTGTAGTATATCGAAAGCACCATCCCTATTCAATATTCTCTGAAGATTCCTTCAATCTTTTTCCTTCTAACCTTTTTGATCTTCCTTCCAGAACACAGCTTCCTAACTTTCCTTATTTGCTAGTGCATCACCCTAGTTATCTATTCCTTCTTCCAAACTGAGAGTTACCATTGTTACCTCATTTTCCTATACCTATCGTTGTTATTGCAACTTTCTGTCCGCACTTTCTCACTGTTTCGATTGTTGATATATTATGACATGTTTCCAGAGGATTCTCTATATTTTGAGTATCTCCCTAATCATCAATTTGTTAATTTACCAACAAGGTATGCCCGACGCTCAATGATTTCAGCATTACCGCATGTGGACCTCACTTATTATATAATTTGTCACATCATTCTCTCTCTATACAGCTCTCTTCTTTACTCGCACATATACTCCGCGCTCTGCTTTGAGGCGATTTTTACTTTCCAAGTGTTTAACTCATCATCCACACATATCCAATTTTTTGGCTATTGCACTCTAATAAGAACCTAATAAGATTTCACATTGTATTATAGTAGAGAGTGCTCATCAGATTTTCGTCTACTTCTATATAATACTTCCTCTGCAGAACTACTTCAATCGGAGCTTTATGGCATAGATTATCTCGCTAAGAATAAGTAATCTCCTATTGCGCTTTAATTGGACCTACCTGCCCTCATTGTCACACCTTATGTATGATCTCCTCTATTGCTATATTTTCTTCTACATCTCTTCCTGTCCTTTACGCTCACTCTTTTACCCAATCCAATTCAACCCCGACCTCTACACCTAACTTTATTCACTCAACATAAAACCAAACATACATAGCATACGGATACGGATATCCATATCTCCTTACACACACACCCGCCTATTCTTACTCTATACACACACGCACACTCGTAGGCTAGCTTGATACACCCTCTCACTCGCATCTCATACATCCATCCACATCACTCTTCATCAGATCACTTCGTCTTTAACGCCAACCTCAACACCTACACACAAACAATCATCAATCAACCTACTATCACATCTCGGAAACCATACTCGAGATATTATTGCAACTACACACCCTAGTAAAACTTATGAATATTCGCTTTGTGCTCTTCACGACTAAGAGACTCATATCATCTTATCACACACACAACATACCTGCTTCTCTTCGCACCAGAGTGAAATAACAATCATACACCCGCAAAGGCTACTTATACGCACACTACCCATTACACCGTCGTACTATCTCTCCGTCACGCCTAGGCCAAATTACTGTTATATCATTATACATCACACCATACAACCACATTCATTTTTTTGAGAAGTCTTATGTCTAATTCCAATGTATATATATATATATATATAATATATATATATATATATATATATATATATATATATATATATATATATATATATATATATATATATATATATATATATATATTTATGTGTGTGTGTGTGTGTAGTGTGTATGTGTGTGTGTATATATATGTGTGTGTGTGTAGTATGTGTATGAGTCAGCGTTGTGTGTGTGTGTGTGTGGTGTGTATGTGTGTGTAATCTTTTTGTGGTATGTAGAAAAATGATTAATTGTAAACTCCCGATTACACCACGTTCTCTAATATCGACAAGGTTGTTGTCTCCTCTTCATAAGTGTTATAATTTTTGAAACAAAGACACGCCCCAATCATCGATTTCTTCTCGTCAACTTTTTTAACAAATATTTTTAGCTTTTAAAATTCTTCCTTCGAAATAACCAATTTTTTATTTGTTTCTCGATAATTTTCGTCACTTTTTTTTTTATTTTTTTATTTTTTTATTTTATTTTTTTTTTACAAGTTTTTCAATTTTTTGATATTCGCCGCACGCAATGGTCTCCTAATATTAAATGAAAAGTTGAATGAATATGATCGGATAAGTTGATGAAAAAAAAATTAAGAAAAATAAGAGCAGTAAAAAGGAAGAGGAAGGATGGAAGTGTTTTTGAGGAAACAAAATACTTTAGATG
>JABUQX010093947.1:42500-54121 GCA_015478945.1 Trachelipus rathkii | reverse complement strand
AGCCAAGGATCAGGTCATAGGTGGTTAGTAGTGAGTTAGAAAGGAAGAACAGGACTATGTAGCAGGCGGAGAGGAGGGAATACCCAGGGCGGTAAAACCGCAAACGATGCAGGATCGGCTTTACGGTTCTCTTCGGCTCTTCCGGTACGGGATAACGACGTGCTGTGTACTAGGGACTATTGCCCCCGCTTCCGGGAGCATTCCTAGGGTCTCCCGAAACCCCGCTCTTTGGTTATTGGGTGTCGCGGGGGTTCCCCCCGCCCTCCCCTACGGGGTCATGGTGGGGGAAGTTACTATGGGAAAACCGTACCCCCCCCCCTCTGTCCCCGTCCGGCTCGAGCCCCTTAATTTTTTTTTTTTTTTTATTTTGTTTTTTATTGATTATTTTCTTCTTACATTTTGTAATTTATGTAATCCCTGATTCCAAATATGAATTGGTTTTTTTTTTTCTGTATAGTTGTCCCGTACTTTCTGAGATATTCTCTATTTATTTGATAAATTTTTTTTTTTTTTTTTTTTTTTTTTTGCTTTTTACATTTTTTGTAATAAGCTTTATACCCTAATTTTTCTAATATGTAATTGGTTTTTCTTGTAAGTATCGTTGTTATACCAGAATTTCATTTTTTAAAATTTATTGATATAAAAAGTGATTTAAAATTATTTAAAATAATTTAAAATTTTAAATAAATTAATCATTGCTGAAATTCCTTATTAGATTCATCATAACTAGCAATATGTTAAAAAAAAACAAAAAAAAATCTACAATAATCTGACCGGACAGATAAATATTGTTATATTCCTAGGGACCACAATATATATATATATAGGATATAATATATATTATATATATATATATTATATATATATATATATATATTATATATTATATATATCAGTATTTCTATATTTTATATATTATATATATATACTATATATTATATGATATATATATAACTATAAATATATATTATATAATATATATATATATATTAATAATAACTAATAAATGATCATTTATATATAATATATGTTTTCCTATTTTAATTATTTTGTTTCAATATTGATTTTTATATAACTTGTATGTTATATTATATTGTACTATATAGTATATATATAATATATATATATATAGTATATATTATATATTAGTGTATAAAGTATATTATATATAAGAATTTATTATATATATATAATATATACTATACTTATATATATATTATTTATGATAATATATATAATATAATATATCTAGGTTTATATATAAATATCTCTAAGTATTATCTAAGTATATCAAGTTAGCTCAATAAGTATTTGTAATTTCTTATGCTGAAATATATTATTATATAGTCATATTAAGTCTGTTTTGCTATCAAAAATTTATTGTTATATGTATAGTATATATAAAGTATATATAATTAACTATTATAAACTAGTGTTAAACTGAAAAATAGTTGAAAGATGTTCATATTTAGCTCTAAACCAGGAATAATGTTACTTTTGATTTATGGTTCAGCTATGTATATTGTCACTGATGATTTGTTATTGTAATATTATATTTGTATTGTGATATATGACGTCTTGTTTTTAATTTAAAATGTATATTTGAATAAAAATGATATTTGAAAATAGTTGGAGAATAAGTTTGTATAGTTAATAAAATCTATTAATCCATGTTGAGTTGTCGCAAGAATATAAGTAAAATTGTAAGTGTATTTGCTTGAACCTGGTAGGGGTTATACTGTAAACCGCACAAAAGAGTAAAGAAAATGGAGTTAATCATGCTCAGTTACAAAAACGAATATTCGGTTACATTCAATATTGAGGAATCACTTTTTGACTTGTTGGACGGCTTGATACCTTGATGATGAATTGCCGCTAAGATTAGATATTAAAAAAGATCTATTCGGTGTTGTTGAGTTGGTGCGTGTTTTTTGAAGAAGGATATCTTTCTTAAGTTGTCTTTGGGACGTCCAAGACGGGTTAAAACAAGATTCGTTCGTAGTTTTGAAGTTTCTGTGCTAATTTTATTAAGCCCACGCTCGGTGATAGAGCATTTAGTTTGTTAGCTAAATTAAGATTAAAAACAAACTACAACTTAAGAATTAGTGTATTATCCTTTCTGATCGGCCATACTTGGACTTTTTATAATGACTTGACTTATTATCAATTTTTTATGCATGTTTCTCGTGCCCGTTTTGGTATTGAAATAATAACTATATTTCAAAATATCAAATCAAACAACTTGTAAAACTAATTCTTAAACATTCATTCTCACCGAGGTCGAATTTTAAGTGCTTAAGACGGGTGGGTGAACTGCCTAGTTTAAAGCCTGAGAGAAAACGAAAGCTTTTTGAACTTTCCAAAGCAGGCTGAATAATGCTTATGGTGGCAAAATCCCACATAAACTAAATATTACAGGTATTTCAGTATTTGGTATATTGGAGACCATGGAGAGAGGTTTATCAGGGATACTGTTCCGTGAGCGAGGATAGCTCTTTATCCGTTTCTTGGCATTCATGTTAATATAATCTCTTAAATTTAATTTAATACAAATTAATATATTAGTTTATTATTATTAATCCGCTGCCCAGTCTCGCTGTTAAAAAATGAGTATAAAATATATACCTAGCTATTTGTTTATTTAATGTATTTTGTCTATTTAAACCTTAAGTATTTACTTGAATATTTATATATTCAATATATATAACGACTTTAATATTGAATATATACTATAAATATATATTATATTAACTAAATATTATTATATTATTACATTAGTATATATATATAATGAGTATCGTTAATATGGTACTTAGAATAAATCTTATTCTTTCAAATAAGAAATTATAATATAAATAATCCCAATTATTTTTTCTTTGAGAGAGATAAGTATTTTTATGATTATATTTATATTATTATAAAATAATATATTATTTGTATAGTATATTATTGTAATAATTATAAAAGTCTGGTTTTTTAGTCTCGCTACTTAAAAAGTTATTCTGATCTATATTAATTTTACTTTATTTAAAGTCTATAAAGTAAACTTAAAGTCTCTTACTCATATTTTGTGCTATTGTTTTTATTATTGTCTTCCATACTCTCGTTTTAATAAAGTTTTATGATTTACCCCTACATTTGGTGAATAATTTTATTATAGGCTTCGTTACTCATTTTATCTTATTCTTGACCTATGTATGGTGATAAAGCCATGAGGTTTAGTACCATTCTTTTATAATATTCTTAGATAGATAGATAATATAAGAGATAATTATATTTATATACTCATTCAATTAAAATTATATATATTTTTTTAGTTACGGTATATATTTAAGTTATAATAAAATTAAAAAATAAATAAAAGTACTTTGATTATGGTTAAAAACAACAAATATTATATATATTTCTATCAGAAGTAATTTATTTGACTAGCATTTAAAATAATACTTTTGGGTTCTATCCATATATCCTGAAATATTTATATTCTTGATATATATATATACAGTAAATATATACCCCTTGTTAAAATTTTAAGTATTATGAAATAATATTAATATATATTATATATATATATATATATTAGGTTATTATATATATTAATATATTATACACTATGACCTCAGACAATACCACTAAGCTCATTCCTGCATGTATTGTACTGATAAGATCTGAATACTATTCATTCTTTTATTTTCTTGGGTTGACCAAATGCGGGATTTTGTGGGGGAAAAAATAGTCGCTGAGTTATCCATTATTAATTTTGATCAAGAAACAATCGAAGTAAAAGAAACATGAGGTCCCCGCTTCAAACCTCTAAAAAGAAGGTGTGAGGGATAAACCACTTCTATTTATCCTCTCTCCTCTGGATTACATGTGTAATATTTAATTGTGCGTAGCCTTGGAGCTCACGTATAAGATTAATATTTGGTCTCCAGAACTAGATATCCTTAGGCGTTTCAGCAATAAGCTACCTACTAGTTCAGCGACCCTAAATACACCACCCTAGGTCCTCGTGGCCATTCTACAAGTCCTGTATTTGTTAGTATGACATGGCCCTTCCATTGCGCGGCACCCCCTCCGCCGCACACCAAAAAGGGGGCCCAAAAGAACGCACCTGAAGTCTCGCGTCAAACATTGCCCCTTTTATCAAAACTTCTGGCTTTAATAACACTACTACCATATATTACCCCGCAGAGCCGTATTCCCTTCCCTCTCCTCCTCGCCCCAAACTCACATTCTTTCCTTTCTCATAAAAACTTAAAACATCCTCCCAATTTACTGACTCCAAATCTCACTTACATTTTTTTTCTATTGGGTCTTCATAAGCCCGGTATTTAAATAATAATAATTGAATCTAAGCCACATTCCATCCACTATTCATTCGCTTTTAAAACTATCCGACTATCATCCATCTTTCATATTAATCTCAATATTTAAGACCAAAACCATCTGTTTTATGATATATCAACTCATCATCTAATATCATTACCCAATTTAAGGTAATTCTATTCTTTTACTTAAACAATTAACTACGTTATTTCAAAGAGCTTTATTTACTAATTCCTATTATAATTTATTAAATACAGTAATTTAACCTCAATACATATCTAAGGTTTATCCATCTGAGTACAGACTGCATTACCATTAATAATAATTTTCAATCTTTTACTTTTAATTCACCACAATTAGTAAATTCTAATATTATTTACAATATAAGACAGTCCTCAACGCTTAACTGATACATATAATACCTTTCTATGTAAAGTCAGAACTACTTTTGAACTAATTTTACACTCAATAGAAAATAAATACTGCCTCACTGTGCACATTAAGCTAACGTGCATCTGTTGGCATTACCATTCACAAAACTTTTTCTTATTACCACTCCGCATATCATATTCGTATGTAAATCCTTTTTCATACCAACCTTATAGCCTATAACATACTCATAAGCGTGAATTAACTCACACGGTCCTGTCTAAGATATACACACATATACCGCTGAGAAATGGGCCTCTACAGTGCAGAGAAGCAAATCCTTCACTGTGATTTAACCAATCGTTAATGATAATATTCACACTGTTCGGACTCTGAAGCAAACGGCTCAATACACCTGTGAGTCTCTATTATCATATCTATATTAATCTATTATATTATTACTTATTTCTCAAAAGCAATCTATCATTTTACATACAATCAAACTGCCATAAAACCCCTTAAACTTTTAAAATAAAACCAATCTCTAAACTATCAAATAAAATTCTAAATCTTGCTGCACCACTACATCACAAAATTCAAATTATTCAGCGGTGTTCAATTAATATAGTGAAGTCAGTATGTGACACCCACCCACTTTCATCTTCTTTAATTCATCCATCAGTCTAACGCACCCTCCTACCGGCCACCCTACAAACACTTATTAATAATTCTCTATACTATATCTTATTAAAAAAGTATATGGCTTTATTGGGTATATAATAATATATATATATATTTGCATTTAGAATATATATAATTTAATTGTTTATTTATTTGATTTAAGTAGTAATAATAACTATGTTAATATATGAGAAATCGTAACTGGAATAATAACATATTGATATATATAATTTCATTTAATAAAATTATTATTATTATTTTATACGTTATATTAGTACATCTACTATATATTATACTAGTACTCATCAAACAGTGGAAGCAAGTATGTAGTTATCTCTCCTCTTCTATTTTAAATATTTTATTATTCCTTTTCTAATTTGTAATTTACTGTGCAGAGCGCTACCATCTCGGCCTGAAGGCTCTTCTTGGAAAGGTTTACTTAATTGACTCCTTTTTTACGTTTGGTTGTGAGCGCCCACCCTCACCGTCATATTCTCGCCTCAACGCCCCCCCCCATTTAGCGAGTATAAGAGCTGTACTAGTTGATGTTTCCGCCGATCTCTGGTTAACTCTGTCGGAAGTCGCCTTTTCTTCACCCACCCCCTAGGAAACTTTTTGATTGTTATCCGCTTGCCTGGGTTCACCGTGGGTTGAGACGAAACAATTGGATACTAGCATCACAGCTTTTCATATAGATAAATGAATCGGACGGGGACCTATTGTCTGGCAGGCAGAGCTAAGCAAATATCAACTAGTCGCGTCCTGTATTGTGAAAAACCTCTCTTTATTGATATTAGTCTAATGTCCTTTCATTTTAAATGATTTGGTTATAGGCGAGGAGTTGGGACGTCGGAAACAGCGTAATATAAAACGGCCGACAAATACTAAATAAAATATTTTTCTTTTTGTGCTAAATTTTATTAAACATCATCTTAATATATTACAAACAAGGTCGGATTCACCTGTATTTTTTTCTCTGGCATGTGGATATCAATTTTTCTTCGATTGATGTTGCAGGGCTCACTGAGAGTGACATATGGAGATATGAGAGGAGAGACGAGAGAAATTTTGTTGTTGGGAAACACACAGTGACTGTGGAGGATACAATTGCAGAAGGTAAGATTTTTTTTTTTGAGTCAACCCTGAGATTTGGGACGGGAGACGAGAGAGAGGAGGAGAGGAGAGATCTCTAGCCGGAGACGAGAGACGAGGTAAAAGATTTGGAGAGAAAGAGGAGTGAGGAGGAGAGAGAGATCGAGAATATTATTCAATATCTAATAATCAAAGCTATGTACAATTTAATTTATACATATATATATATATATATATATATATATATATATATATAATATATAGTTTATAATAGGTTATATATAATTATATTTATTATTATATAATATATATTATATTTATAAATAAATAATATTTAATAAATCGTATGTACCACCTTATTATTCTTACTAATATTTATTATTATAATATATATAAGTATATAAGTTTTATATTATATATAAAAAAGCGTGTAATGCAAATTAATATAATTTTAATTCATTTATGTCTCCAAAATAACCATGCCATATCTTTACATTAGAATACATATATATAAACGTAATTTTTAAGTTTTAAAAATTTTACGGAATATATTTTTTCGTATTTACGAAAGAGTTTTGGACTATTCCTTATTTTCCCATTTTCTTTAACGTTTTAAGCTCAACTAACACTTTGATTTGATAATTCAATTTTAAAATGGCTTTAAAAATACTCCTCTTAAAAATCCATTATTTTGGAATATTATATCTTATATTTTAAAGCGAGATTCTATAATATATATACACTTCGCGCCCTTAAAGCGGAGCCCTTTAATCACTAAATTAAGTGTTCACCACTAAATTTAATGTACTGATGAAAATGTGGTAGAAGATCTGTTCACGGACAACGGTTCCTTGGCACGAGATATATGGTCGCTCTTGGCATCTATTTTAGTTCTGAAAAAACACCGGTATCACACCAGTTGAGTCTTTTGATGCATAATAATATCTTGCTATTTAATTAAGAGAAGGATAAGAATGAAGACGAGACTGAAAAAAGTGGAAATAGTATAATCTTCATTCTGTTGATTTTAGACGTATTGTGCGGAAATACACTTTACTGGTTTCTATTTATATCTGGAGGAGGCATCAGTAACCTGGGATTACACGTAGGATATCTGGAAAATTACCACCCGCTCTGGCATGCCACCCTCCCAATGGGTTATTCTGCTCTCTCTTTAAGGTAGGTCATTGAAAAAAAAAACATTCTGCTCAGACAGAAAGATGACGTTGATGACGATCAATTTTTGCTTGATTTCTACTGCAGAAAGCTGAAACGAGAGGTTTATGATCAGTGCACAAGATGACATTCCTTCCTTCCAACATATGCTTAAAATGAAGAACAAAATAGTAGGCTTCTTTCTTCAGTGGAGTGTAAGCTTGATCATCAAGTTCTGCAGAAGAGATACGATCCAGACGTCTGTTGGCATTTGCGAGAGGGCGTGGAAATACTTCGTCTGCTCCGAGGTGATTTTTCCAAGGTGAAATTGTACTTCTAAAACTCTGAACCAATTTGGAACTGAAGTTCCAGAAATCACTGGAGGTTTCGGCTTTATCCGTAGATGGTCTCTCCTTCTGCTGGGGGCTGCGATTGTACTTCATCAGAAGGCATCTTCTTGAATGAGAGTGTTTCTTATTCTTGAAATCTTGAGCAGGTATTCTTCTTTCTGAGTCCTTGGTTAATTATGAAGTGGAAGGACTTGTAGTAATCTCTTTTCCTCTTATTCCTCCACTGCATAAGGTAGTTATTGAAGTTCTTTTGAAGTCTCACGTAATGACTTTCTTTTTAGGACAAAATTGTTTGATAAGGAAATAGACGCACTAGGGCCTAAATATAAACAGAGGGAAGAGGGAAAGGGAAAAATTAACACGCTCTCTCCGAGAGTTTGAGGGTGTTAGACTCAACCTTCTCAATCGAAAGATGTGGAGGAGCTGTTTTCTCTTTAATTCATAAGTCAAGACATGTCGCGTCCCTCTTCACCTCATTAATCACCAGAGCTAGAGAAGCGAGTGTTAAATTAAAAAAGTTGAATTCTCAAAGCCTCGTTTTAGTACGTCCTTTTCAAAAATTGACGACTAGACAACCCTGAATTCTTCGAACATCTAGCATATCTCTGCATTACAGAGAAAGCTTCAGGAAGTTTGATAGAGAACTTCTATATTCCATCAGTCGTTTTTACTCTTCTTCCTAAATATTGTAAATGGGGAAAAGGAAAAAATTTTAAATCTCAAAATGGAGAAGGAGATGAAACAGCATTGGGGTAAGTTTAAAACTTTTGTTGCTATATGTTCTGAATCGAAATGGTAGAAATTTTGAGTTTAATTATCAATCTTCTAATATATTATTAAACAAGATCGATGACGCGTGTTAAGTTAAATACATTTAGTTTTTAGCATATATATATATAATTAATATATATAGTATAGTATATATATATAATATATATATATATATATAGTATATATATATATATATATAGTATATATATGATCAATTTTTCTCGATTGGTGGGGGGAGAGAGGAGAGAAGGAGAGAGGGAGAGAGGAGAGAGAGAGAGAGAGAGAGAGAGAGGGACGAGAGAGAGAGAGAGATGAGAAGAGGAGAGAGTGACATCAGAAGATCAGATCCACGATGGAGATAGAGAGTTACGAATAGAGGGAGAGATAGAGAGAGAGAAAGAGAGATGGACACGAGGAGAAAGTTAGATATTGGAGAGGGAGAGAGAGAGAGAAGGAAGAAGGAAGAAGAGAAATAGATTCGAAAAGAGAAAGAGTACAGTTATCAAACACCGAAAGGGAAAAGAATGTTTCAAAACCGGGGACGAGGGAGAGAGAGAGAGAGAGAGAAGAGAGAGGATAGAGAGAGAGAATGTTGACCTCCTTAAATACCTTATAGACAAAATGTATTTTTAACTAATTTATTTTATATAAAAAAAGCAATTTCATTTTATAAAAGGCAGCAAAAATAGAAGCTTAAATCAATCTTCCAAATAATCTGTCATATTGTTACATCTATAGTATATATAGAATAATAAATATAAAACTATATTTAGGCTTTTTTAACAACCATATACGGTGCACAAATTTATATTTCTCTCTGCCTCCCGTTCCTCTGCCGTTTTAAGAGCTCTTTGCGTGCACCTTTACGTATTGATTTTCCCTTATTGTTTTGATAACGTTGATTAGAGCCTCATACACTGTACATATTGTTGAGCAATTTTGAAAATGAGACTTGTACTACATACACATTCCCTTTTGTAATCCATTATTTTTTTTGAAGTAAATTGTATAAGATTGTTTAATTATTATATGTAGACACCAGGGAAGATTATATATATATAGATATAATATATATATATACCCATAAGTAGTACAGGGTGAAAATATTCAAAATCTAGTAAATATATAAAATATACTATTTAGATCATATTTAATCAAATTATTTAAACAATACTATATATAATATATATATATATATATATATATAAATATTACACACAAATGGGACACAGCTGAACGATAAGTATGCCTCGTAAATCGCTAATCCGCTAACTCAAATGTTAGCATCAATAACGATAACCCCAAAAGGAAAATAAAAATCGAAAATCATGAAGATTACGATATTAAATACCTTTCAATCTACACTGTAACTGAATCTCTGAAGGGATGACTTCGTTTCAGCGGGTTGTTTGAAAGTGTACAAATCAAAGGAAGTTAAGAATATAGATAAGGGGGGTGTCATAGAGATTAAGATTGGAATCAGACTCGGGCGGAGAAAGGATGAGAATACGAGGTGCTACCCAAAAGTTTGCTTGATTTGACGGTAAAACAAACAAAGGTTGCTTACCGTGCCTAATAGTTTCCACTGTCTTCTTCGAAGTAGTTCTCTTGAGCATCTATACAGTGATCCCAGCGTTTTTCCCCTTGATTTCATGCATCCCTGGAAGTTTTCAAGTATTACTTGAGTGCCTTGAATACCTCCAGCGATTCTGCTTGCATCTAGTCAATAGTGCTAAAACGACGCCCTTTTATTCGTAATTTCATTTTAGGGAATAAAAGAGTCACAAGTGGCAAGGAAGGTCAGGAGAATAATGTGTGTGTGGAATCACTGTAATGTTTTTGGAAGTCTTGGAACAACGAGTGATTATGTGAGCGGATATTTTGTTATGGTGGAGAAACCAACTGTTATTCTTCCACTTGTCTGGACGTTTGCACCGAATGCCCTCCCTCAACCGCTTCAAAACCGCACAGTAAAACTTGTCATTGACGGTTTGGCTGGGAGGTAAGAATTCCTTGTGGAAATCCCGTGAATATCGAAAGATACGATCAACATGGACTTGACATTGCTGCGAACTGGACGCACTTTTTTCGGAATTTACGAATTTTTAGACTTCCACTATGACGACCGCTGCTTAGTCTCAGGATCCTAACCGTAAACCCATGATTCATTACTAGTTACGATATTGGAGATGAAGTTGGAGTAAACTCAGACTTTTTGGGTTCTTTGCAGACAGAAACACGATAGACCTGTTCGTTGCTCGGTAGTCTTAGCACAAATTACGCTGAAATGTGCCTCATATTCAAAATGTACGACAAAATGCACTGAACAGTCCGGTATTTCTCTCCTACTCTCTCAGAAACATCGTGGATATTTCGTTTATGATCTTCCTATGGTTTCCGGTGTTGTCTTTGTTGATGGTCGTCCGAAACGCTCATCGTCATTGACAGTTGTTCGTCCGTCTTTGAAGAGCTTGTACCATAAATAGGTTTTGCTTTTGCTCATGGCATTATCTCCATGGGCTTCCTGTAGCATATGATGGATTTCTATAGCAATCTTTTTTGTAAGTTTGAAAGAAAATTTAATGCAGATTCTTTGCTCGTTAAAATTCGTTATATCGGTTGAAGGAACGTCCGATCAGTGAAACCTACACTTACACAATTGCCAAAAAAAACCCGAGTCTATTTACAAAGCATATTGCTCACCACATCTATCTCTGGCTGTTCAATTCCCCGAACTTATGGGTAGCACCTCGTATATAGAAAGATGTGTCTCACGAGTTCTACTTAATTAAAGGAGGAGAAATGTGACAGTAGAATTCAGAAGAGAAGTGTCCGTTGTAATAGCGACAGTAAGGAGAGTGACAAAATGATCAA
>JABUQX010093947.1:32500-40000 GCA_015478945.1 Trachelipus rathkii | reverse complement strand
TTCAGAGAGAGTAACAATGTTAGGAAACCTCCTCTTGTCACACTTAGCAAAAGCACCGATCGCAGTTTTTGTTTTTCATTTTCTTACAGACATTTACGCTGCCAGAGACACCACTCTAATTTTAGGTGTATCCTCGTGAGGTCTGGAAGGTCGTCTTATAAATAGAGGATGCTTTTCATATGCTTATAAGGTACATTTGCACTTTTCTGTAAAATATACTGAGAGCGGAAATGATGTGGTTTCTATGCAACAAGGCAGAAATCGATCAGTCACACCGAAAAACACATCAGGCACCAATCATCAGTACAAAACGGCAACCAAATAAAAACTAGAGATCTCCCCCCCACGGCTAACTATGATTCCCGGGACCTGATGTAGGCACCATTACAAACGATGTTTCTGGAACTTCGTAATTCTTGGAATTGTTATTTCAATACCAAAGCTGTCGCATACATTTTTAGCTTGTGTGAATATGGTTTTAAACTCTGTGTCGCCTTTTGTCTATTCTTTTTCGAGAAGTTGAATAATGTTTATTTCACGGACAATGTCCAAAATGGAACTCTGTAACTGTTTTGATTGACAAGGTGTAGGTTTATTCCAAGAATTACTCTCAAACGAATAAGTGATCTATTATAAATATCAAATTAACTGATTGAATTTTAACAACGAAAGTAGCTTTCTGTGATAATTCACCAGGGCCATTTTTATTTCTTCCAATGACGCAAATATTGGCTCAAGAGTCTCTTTAAAAAGGAAAACCGCCTTCATGCCGGTTCACACCATCTGGATCTCGGCACATTACTTTTTGATCCTCTTGTTATTTTGTTACTAGAAACTATTTATTTTATTCTTCCAGAAGTTTTGTTGCTCTTCAGACTCGATAGAAGAAAAAGTGCATTATTTCAGAAATGAATTCTAAGAGGTTTCGAATTGCCTGAATTTTAAAAGAGTCTGAGAGAAATAGATTTAAACAATGTGCTACACAATGTGTGTATAGGGCTTTAGGATACTCATTCCGAAAAACAGATTGCACTCCTCGGAATTCTCCTCTCATGGAAGAGGTTCCATCATATCCTTGGCCTCATAAATTTTCGAGTTTTAAACCAAGATAGCCGAGTCTCCCCAAAATTACATTTGCGATGCTTTCCCTGAGAAATTAAACCGGAACAAATGCATTAAAAAATCCTCGTCTCTTTAAGGTAAAAGAAGAACTATCAACCTCCCCCAGTCACCACGCGAATCGCGTTACCTTACATAAAGAAAAACTGTTCTATTTTGGGAAATAGTCCGTTGTTCATCAGCTAATGCGTGAAAAAACTTGGTTGTTATTAACTTCTTTCCACTATTTTTCCTTTGTAATAAAACTGACTAAATTGACTGTTATGATTATGATTCCATTTCTGTATCCTCGGACTCGTATACAATGAGTTTTTTGGACGATAGAAGTAAGTGGTTCTTCAAAACCTGGTCACCTCCATTTACTCGAAACCTAAGAAGGCTTCTAAAATTTCCGTCATTTTCAACTGAGTTGATAATTCAATACTTCCAGAGTCACTTGAGCCCCTTAATGCAAGACCTTGTTGACCACAAAAACGTATAGTTTCAATTATTGGTACAAGTTTTTCTCTATTTTCCTTCACATTTTTCTTATGTTCAGTGTCCAGTTCTGTTTGTCTATTGCTTTCATTTTTTTCTCTGAATAAGAGCGTTTTCAATAATAATATATATATATATATATATATATAATATATATATATATATATATATATATATATTATATATAATACTATTATATATATATATATATATATAATTATATATATAATATAATGTTTTTATATATATATAATATATATTATATATATATATATATATATATATATATATATATATATAATATATATATATATATATATTATATATATATATTGTGTAAGTTTTGTTTTTGCTGCAAAAATTTTCACTGTCGGAAATTTCGGGGGGCTGCAACCCCCTCCAGCCCCCCCCTGGCTAACGCCCCTGCCTAGATAGGAGCTTTTCAAAGTAAGAATAAAAAGAAACGATTGAGAGTATGTTATCCAGGGTGCCAGAGTGAGTGATATCGGATAGGATAGATAGAAGATTTGATTCTACAGAATGTTGATTCAGATGTGTTGTGCATGTTGGTTACAAATGATATAGGACATAGAAGGTCAGAAGAATTAATAGCAGATTATAGGAGATTGATTCAGAAGATGAAAGCTAGTGGAAGAAGGTGCATGATTTCTGGGATTTTACCTAGGTTAGGTGCAGGTCAGGAATGGGGAGTAGGGCTTTAGCTGTAAATGAAAGAATTAGACATTATGTTTTTCTTCAGGAAAATATTAGGGTTTTTGGATTTGTGGAGAGAATTTCTGGATAAGGATCTTTCTGCAGCAGATGGAGATCACTTGAGTCGTAAAGGTGTTGGGCCATTCAGTACCAGTTTAGAACTTGTTTATAAAAAAAAATAGGTAAAGTTGGGGGGGATGGGCTAAATCTGGATACGAATAATAGCAATGGTAACGGTAATAGTGGCGATATAAATAAAACTAGTGTTACAGGCTCAAATAAGGATGATAGCAATAAAAATAGCAGCATTTCGAATATAAAATGCTTTTACACAAATGCTCATAGCCTTAGAAATAAAAAAGATGAGCTGAATTATTATACCATAAAAATGAGAATCTTGACATTATTTGCATAACTGAGGCATGGGCTAATGAAGAATTATTATATGGTGACTCCGTTCAGGAATATGAAATAGACGGATATTCACTTTTATTTATACAGCGTAAGTAGAGGAAAGAAGGGTGGGGGTGTGGTGCTTTATATTAAAAGCAATATTCAAACTGTGTTTAATGACTAACTTTAAAACTAATCATGATATTGAATCGTATGGTAGATATCCTTAGTTCAAGACAAATCAATAGATAGGGGGCATTTTATAGAACCTCCTGGCCGAAGTCAAGAATTAGAACTCCAGAAATTGTTAAAAGAAATTGAGACAGCATGCCACAGTAAAGAAAAAAAGTAAGTCATCAATGGGTGATTTTAATTTTCGCTGGCATAAATTGGGATTCTGTCTAAATACAAGACCATAGTAGTTTCAGTATTTATAAATGTATACTGAGATAACTTTTTGAGCCAGATGGTCCATGAATCTACACAAGACAGGATGCACTATTAGACCTTAATATTAACTAACGATGGAACGTATGGTGCGCCAATGAGGTTTAGAGTTGAGGAGAATTTAGGACTTAGTGACCATAATTTAATTAGATTTAATATGAATGTGATATCTGGGCCGAAATTGCAAGTTAATAAGGAAAGGATCTTAGATTTCCGAAACGGTGATTTTACCAAATTACGAGACATGCTTAGTATAATTGACTGGGATAAAGAGTTTAAAGACCAAAACTGTTTTATCGTGTGGGAACATTTTAAGCAAATTTAAATGAATATTCAGTCAGTATGTTTTAAAAAGGATAAACCCATTAGGGTGGCAAAGAAAAAACCTGTTTGGTGGAATAGAGAAGATAAGAGATAAAATTAATGAAAAGCGTAGGTTTTAAAAATATTCAAGGGTAATAATAGGGAAGATGATTTAGAAAATATAGGAAAAATAGAAACGAATTAACCAGTCAATAAGGGAAGCAAGAGAGAGGCAGAAATATAATTTAGCAAGGAACTAGCAAGTGAAGAACCCGAAAGAAGTTTTTTAGCTTGTTAAAATTTAAAAGTAAGAATAGGGCAATTGGTCCAATTAAAATTTGATGAAAATTTAGTGATTTCAGATAAGGAGTTGGTCAACATTTTCAATGACGTAGTTTCATTCAGTGTTTTACAGAGGAAAGATGAGATAATAGTTGGAGACTAATAGTCTTGTAGATGCAGTGTAACAAAATAGACTTACAGAATTGAATTGATGCTAAAAGATATTAAAACGTTATTAGACCATATAGATCCAGGTAAAGTGTTGCAGGGCCTGATGGATATATAGTTAGAATTCTGAAAGAGGGTAGTATCAGCAATTGCAAAGGCACTGTATTTTATTTTTAAGCGATTCTATAACATTTGGGGAGGTACCAGATGACTGGAAAACAAGCATATGTTGTTCCTATTTATAAGAAGGTAGTAAGGAAATTTGGAAATTATAGGCCAGTTAGATTAACATCTTTGGTTGTAAAGGTTCTGGAAAAGTTACTGAAAGGTTCATATAGAGAAATATTTAGAAGGTAACAAGGTATTGTATGACTCCCAGCACGGTTTCAGAAAAGGTAGGTCATGTCAGACAAACCTTTAGAATTTATGGAATACATTTACTGACTGCATTGACAGAGGAGATCCAGTTGATATGTATATTTAGACTTTAGTAAAGCTTTGAATAGGTTCCCCACATAAGGCTGATGAAAAAATTATTGCAATGGGGTATAGGTGGAGTGGTACATGGGTTGGATATAAAGAGTGAGTGCGAAATAGAAAAACAGTGTGTACACTAAAATGGGAATAAATCTCATGGGGAAATATGTGAAGATGGTGTGTCCCACGAGGTTCAGTCTGGGGGGCGGGCCACTATTGTTCCTCAGTGATATATATAGAATGATTGGAGACCAGGGACTTAAATTGCAAGGTTTCTAAGTTTGCAAATGATACTAAAGTGGCCACCTCAGTTTGGAAAGTGAAAGATGCATAAAGATTCAAAAATGATCTTGATAAACTTTGGGTGTGCAGATAAGTGGCAAATGAATTTAATAGTAAAAAGTGTAAGGTTCTTCATCTAGTTACTCAAATAAAAGTTTTTACTACAATGAATGGGGATTGGCTCGAGTCTGTTGGACCAAGAGAAAAGATTAGGCGTTGATTATAAGCAGTAATTTGAAAGTAGCTAATCAATGTTTGGAAGCTAGAAATAAAGCTATAAGGATCGGGCAATTGAAGAAATAACAACCGCTGTTTTACAGAGCAAGGAGAGTAATGAAGGTAAAACTGTTTATAAAGCTGATGTTAGGCCTAGTAATAGCAGTATTGTGCACAAGTTTGGTGGGCCCCTTATTTAAAGAAGGACTTAGATATGCTAGAGAGAGTGCACGTAGAGCAAACAAGGATGATTTCTGGTTTTGAGGGTAAGAGCTATGAGGAGAGGCTGAAGGGAGTTAGGATATGTTTGTCTGTAGGAAAGGCGATTTCTACAGAGACATGATACAAGTATACAACAATATTTACCATCTATTTGATAATACAGACCCAATAAATTTTCAGTTAGTAGAAAAATGGACAGGTGAACCAGGGGCATTTAATAGAAAATTAAAAGAAAGCATGCCATCTTGATATAAGAAAGCAGTGCTTTCGAGTAATGAGGGTTGTTAAATCTTGGGAATGGTCGCCAGAGCGAGTTGTTGAGTGTGATCGATTGGCAAATTTAAGAAAGTGGTTAGATTTGTTTATGGATGGGCTGGCAATGGCTTTCATATTATTACGAAGCCAAATTGGCAGGTTTTTAGTTACAATAGTTATTAATGTTAGATGGCATGTGTGACCATAAGTTAGTTATTAATGCATGTGGATGGTTTGGGTATCATATTTATATATCATTAGTTTTGACTAAGCCAAATTGGTGGATTTATATATAGTATATATATATATATATATATATATATAAGATTTATATATTTTTCTATAAACCCTAGTTTATATATAAATAGTTAAATATATAATATATATATATATATATATAGTATATATATATATATATATATATATATATATATATATAAGCCAAATTGGTGGATTTGTAGTTACAACAATTTGACAAGCCCTAGGGTGCTTTGTGGATTTGCATGAGCATGTTTGGTTAGTGGGTTGACTGGGACAGTCTCGATAGGCCCTTGTGGCTTCTTACTGTCTTAATATATATATATATATATATATATATATATATATATATATATATATACAGTGTTTCTTTCAGACAATTTTCTCCGGGGGGGCTTTACAGAGATTCGGGGGGCACATAAGTATAACATAATTTACATAAAAATAAAGGATAATGATATTCTTGTCACTTGTCAGCTAATCTTAGTCTTATTAGTTACTGTCTTACTGAATTAGTAAATATCCGAAATATAACCAAATCTTTAGTTGTAAAAATATAGCAATCTATTTGGGAAATTTATTGGGAAGTTAGATAATTAAAATAACATGAGGGTGCCAAAACATTCTTATGAGATCAAAAGGAGAATATCAATATAAATATGAATTAATTATTTAGATATTATACTAAATTATTTTATATATATATATATATATATATATATAATATATATATATTATATATTATATATTATATATATAGTATATATTCATGACTTTTTCAAATAAGGAGATAGATCTTGATAAAAATAAATTTATATATATAATATATATATATAATATATATAATATTATATATTATATATATAATATATATATATATAGAATATATTATATATATATATATATATATATATAACCACTTTTGCCGTAGGCCGTAGCCCCGACGTTAGTACTTAGTAAGTTAGGGGTATTAAAGAAGTAAGTTTAAAGGAATCGTATACGACGAGTTTTCTTCGTCCCCTACAAGTCTACTGTTTTTTTTAGAAAATCCTCAGTTGGATTCTCAGACCCTCGATGCTTATCATCATTACAATGCGATTAAGTTTCTGGCAGCATTCTATTTCTTGTCTCACTTAGTATTCGGTTCATAGTACTGAACGATCTTTCTACCGAGGCTGTCGTTACAGGAATGACAAGAAGGATTTCACAGAGCTTTTGTAACTCGCAATATTCATCCCGTCCGCTTCCAATATTTTCAACAATGACTTTTCATCTTTCTTTAAATAATTTTCGCTTTCGAACATGTAAGATATAAAATTTGAAGGATTCTGGTCAAAGCTAGTACACCTTCCGCCATTAAGCATAGGAAATCTGTCACAAAATTTTTCTAACTTCCAATATCCGATTAAATTTGTTGATAGACCGAAACGTCTCAAAAAACGACTGGCAAATATCATGTATATCAAACTTGATGGCGTCGTTGAAACTTTCTTCGATTTTCTTCAATTACACGTATCTCAGTATATCTTTAAATGCATTTTCTTATTCGTTCATCAGCAATCATGCGCACTTCAGATGCAAACTTCTCCATTATTTCACACCGAACGTTTTTTTGTAAGTCACTATTGACGTCCCCACACTGATTTGCAATATTTTGCAGGTGCAATTTGTTCCAGTAATTAGCCGGGGATGACTTTGGCCATACTAAAGTCCATTCTTTTGCAAAGCATTGCTAAGATAAGAGAGTGCACTAAGGAGTTCATTCATTACATAACAGGTGACAAGGAAACTCTCATTTCTGATTTCCAGCAAGTTTTCTCACTAATTTTCTCACTAACCGTTTTGCCAAAGTTCTCCACAAAAACAATCTCTCCCACTAAAAAAAGC
>JABUQX010093947.1:15000-27500 GCA_015478945.1 Trachelipus rathkii | reverse complement strand
TCCGATTTTTCTCCGGGCGCGGTGGAGACACTCGACTGTCTCCGGGGGGCAATTGCCCCCCCCGAAGTATGCCTGAAAGAAACACTGAAACTTATACGAGCAAATAGCTGGTACATAATACGTAGTTGCAACCTTAGATAGTGCAATGGTGGATCGATAAGTAACAACAAATAAGATTAGAGACACCAGTACAACACTACAACTGTTAATTATACAAAGAGCATCAATAGCTGGGTACGTGTGAAATTTTTCTCAAAGAAAGATAACGAAAAATGAAACACCAAGAATATTAACGACAAGCGACGGTTTGAGTTGTGTGTCTTCAAAGATGCTATAGTTGTCTGAAAGATTATGTCGAGTAAAAAGATGAAGAACTGAGTTTTTGAGGCATTGAATACAACCATGTTTTTTTCTGCCCCAATTAGAAATTTGAGAAACATCAGAAGTTTGTTGCTTCAAGGCCAATCTTCTAGTATCAGTTCTTTCCAGTTGGTTGGACGTGTTTCAAAATGGAAGGAGTAATTAAGAGTGTTTAAAGAAAAGTAGAAAACGAATTGGAAGAGGACAAAACCCTGAGGAACACCACTATGGATAGATTTAATGAATGAACGGCGGCCTTTTACAACTGTTCCTATAGACATACCTTAAAAGAAATCAGAGAGGTCGCAGAGGTAAGAATAAATATCGAAAGAGGAAGTTTAGAAATCAAACTTTGTGCCGAACTCTGTTGAAATCTTCTGATATGTTCAGAGTTACGGCAAAAGAGTAACCGAAATGCCAAAGAGCAGAGGACCAAGAATCAGAGAAAAGTGAAATATAATCAACAATCATTTCTTTAATGGTAGACATATTGTCTACCAGAGATAAGATTAGAAGACTCATAATACTTCCAAATCTTCCCGTTAAGGATAAATTTGAGCACTTTAAGAAAGATCTAGGTCAAAAGAGGGTTGAGTGTGGTTCCCCATTTTCGACACAGATTGAATGAGTGTACGCTTCCAACAAGAACGGATTTTGAAGTTGATAAGAATAAACTAAATTTAGTTTACCAATGCATGGCACAAGCTCAGAAGCACAAGATTTAAAAACAATAGGCGAGATACTCGTAGTGTCAGGACCATAAGCTTCCTTTGTCCTTTGTGGTAAGCTCATAGAGAGCAGAAATCACATCTTTAGGAGAAACTGCATTAGGCAAGAGTGAGTTGGAGAGGGGTGAAGAAAAAGATTACATATACTGTACTATATATATATATTATATATATATATATATGATATAGATACGTATATATATATATATATATATATATATAATATATATATAATATTATATATAAATATATATATATATATATTTATAATATATATATATACTGCATATATATATATCATATATATATACTATATATATATATAATATATAATAATATTATATATATTATATATATATATATTACTATATTATATTATAATATATATAGATATATAAATTATAGTATACTATTATATACTATATATTATTATAATATAGGTATATATATATAGTATAGTATAGTAGTATTGCCCCGGTTTGACCGGTAAACAGCTTTTTCTCAAAAAGTATAGAGAATTTGCTTTAAAAACTTGCGGAATATAACTCTATATATGGATAAGACGAATCCGTGTAATTTCAAGTCTGTAGGATGTATATGGAGGGGGGTCCCCCGAGGTTGGACGCCGATATTGCGCTTACGCCCTTGTGGCGGCATTCTGTAGCGACCGAAATTAAGCCTAACGAGAGTTAGGTTCGAGCGTGATGACGTAATCTCGTGCAGACTGAGTTACAGTCAGCACCTACACACATACATAGACATACACATACACATACACATTATTATAGTTATTATTACGTCGAAGAAAGGATCCCGAAGGGGATTCATTCTGAGTTGTTTTTTAAACCCTTTTGCGCCTGCGTCCGCGACTCCGAGTCCGAGTCCAGCACTGCACTGCCCCGACCGCGCCGCACCGCCCCGCACCGCACTGCACCGACCTATATCTATATAAGTTAGAGTTATCGTATCGTGATAAAATTTGGAGTGGTTTAGATGGCGGAGGTACCCTAGCATGGATTGAGTACGTCCCAGGGCTCCCCCCGAAGTGGGGACCGCGCCCCCCTTCCAAACATTAATATTGATGTAGAAAGCTGGAATTTTGATGAGAGGATTCAGAGATTTGAGTTTCTTAGAAAGACTTGCATATGGGAATCTGATGAGTTGGCTCCGGCACCGGTGCTGGAGCCACTGCTGTGCTTAGTTAATAAACATTTCGTAAAACAACAATATTGGTGTGCTCTATATATGTTATTGGATCTGTAGATTTTGAAAATAATGGTTTAAGAACCATCAAGAAAAAAAAAAATAAAAAATAATAAATAATAAACATTCTTACCACTTTTTATTTATAACTACAAATTACGTTTTGACATTCACCCTATAGCATTAAATCAGTAAACAACACATCCATTTCTACCTTCCTGTCACCTCCTGTTCCAGTTGTGATCTATTGACTCTATTGATTAAGGGTTCAAATTTTTACTAAAATTTTCATGTTTTACAATACCTAAAGCAGTAAATCAGTAAATCAACACCATCCCATCTTCTACCTTCCAGTCACCCTCCTGTCCAGTCGTGATTCTATGTTGGAGTCTATTGATTAAAGGTCAATTTTAAAATTCTGTAACCGTTTACATACCCTAAAGCAGAAATCACTAAAATTCAATAAACTATCCAACTCCTCCTGGACCATCTGTGATCTAATGGATCTATTGATTAAGGTCAAATTATTTACTAAAATGAACGTTTTACATACCTAAAGCAGTAATCAAACCCACTGCCTATCCAACTACCATCCAGCCCCCCTCCTGTCCATTCTTGATCTATTGATCTATCGATCTATCTGATTCAAGTCACATTTCGCGTATCATTTTTGGATAAAATAACATAAACTCAAGTCTTTATACAAACATCAATCAATATATGCTGACGTAACATAGCTTTTCCACATTTTATAAGCTACTTAGATATCTGAACTATTGACATTGATAACCCACAGCGACAAGACCTCACATCTTAAACATGAATAAACTTTTTAACGTTAACAAAGTTCCCCACTTAACAGCGGTGAAGTAACTAACATAGCATACAAAGACGAAACCTACCCACACTTTTTCTAACATATCCACTGATATTTTTACATTAACATAGTTAAACATTTTAACAAAATTTACCACACCGCTGTGTAAATTATCATACAGACCCCAATGGAGATACCTCTAACGTAACAAAGTTTTTCACATTAATAAAGATTACTTAACATCCAACCTGAACTAAGAAAATAACTGTTACAACAACAAACCTAAAAACACTCTTTAAACATTGAAATAAGCAGTGTCAACATTAACAAAGTCCGCACTTAGCAAAGCAGTGAATAACTAACATAAGCATTGCAAATAACGCAACCTATTCACACTTTTTCTAACATATCACTTATTTTTACCTTAACATAGTAACATTTAACAAAAATTTACCACAACCGTGTGTAATTATCATACAAAGCAGTGAAAGTATGCTAACGTAACAAAGTTTTCACATTAATAAAGCTAACATAGCATCAACTGAACTAAGAAAATAATGTACAACGACAAACCTAACACATCTTAAGCAGGAATAAACAGTCAACATTAACAAAGTTCCACACTTAACACAGTAAAGTAACTAACATAGCATGCAATACGTAACCTATTCTTACTTGTCCAGCATATCGCTACACAACGATGTTAACTTTACACTAACTTCGGTAATATTTAACAAATTTATCACAACATTGGTTAATTATCATACAAAGCAGCGAAAGTATGCTAACGTAACAAAGTTTCCACATTAATAAAGCTAACATATCGTTACATGAACCAAGAAAATAATGTACAACGACAAACCTAACACATCTTAAACACGAATAAACTGTTAACATTAACAAAGTTCCACACTTAACACCAGTAAAGCAACTAACATGTATGCAAAACGTACTAATCTTACTTTTTTTCAACATTAACTCTAACATATTAACGCTCTAATCTTACACTGACACAGTAACATTTAACTAAAATTCCTCACAACATTGGTTTATTATACTGATCAACGAATTATACTCTACGTAATAAAGTTCCACATCAATAAAACTAACATAGCGTAACATGAACTAAGAAAATAATGTACAAAGACAAACCTAACACAACTTACATATGAATAAACTGTTAACATTAACAAAGTTCCACTGAGTTCTTTATATACTAATCAGTGAATATATGCTAACATAACAAGGTTTTCACATTAATAAAACCAACATAGCATCATATGAACTAGGAAAATAATGTACAACGACAAACCTAACACACTTAGCCTATAAACTGTAACAATTAACAAACCACACTTAACACCATAAAGTAACTAACTTTTACATACAATAACGTAATCTGTCATACTTTTTCCCCCCCCCCCCCCCCCCCCCCCCCCCCCCCCCCCCCCCCCCCCTCTCCCCCCCTCCCCTATCTCTAACATATTACGTTAATCTACATTTACACAGTAACATACTTTATCAAAAATGTATCATAACCCTGACCGATTATCATACAGACCAACGAATATATGCAAAACGTAACAAAGTTTTTACATTATTCATAGTAATATTTAACAAAAATCTATCATAACCTATCCCAAATAACATTATCTCTTTTTAGAATCCTTCCCCCTTTCAGAAAATAACAACTCTTAAACATGAAAATGATTTTAAGCTATAACCATCTGCATAAAGTGATGCAATACTTATTATATTTGAACCTCGACAGGAATTTTTATGAGGCAATGTAGCAGTCGCATTTCGGTTTACAATTAAATATAAATGACACATCGATTGGAAGTAACCAAACGCTCGCACAAAATTGAGTTCTTTTATATACTACCAAACGAATATAGCAAAAACAAGGGTTTCACATTAATATAAAGCTACATAGCATTCATATGATAACGAAAAAATGTACAACGACGATCAATCACAAACTTAGCACGAAATAAACTGTTAGCATTACAAAGGTCCACACCCAATACCTGTAAAGTAACTAACACCTACATACAAAACGTAACTATTCACACTTTATTCCAAATATCTCTAGCATATTAACGTTTATTTTACATTGACACAGTAATATTTAACAAGAATTTAGCATAACCTTGTTTAATTATCATAAGATCAACGAATAAGTGTAAACATAGCAAAGTTTTATTCAAACATAACACAAAATAAGTTCTTTATATTACTAACCATCGAGTATAAGCTAACGTAACAACGTTTTTACATTAAAAAAGCTAACATAACAACATTAACCAGAACTAAGGAATATAATGTACAACGACAAACCCAACACAACACCCTACGTACGAATAAACCACTAACATTAACAAACTTCTGCCCTTAACAACAGTAAAGTAAATACACTTCGTTCCAAAACGTAATATTCACACTTTTTTCAGTGCCATATCGTCCGACATATCAATGTTAATTTTATATTAACAATCGTAATATTAACAAGTTTAGCATAAACCCTATCTAATTCATTCACACTGGACAAGATATAATGCTGACGTAACCAAATGTTTTACATCAACTTCGTAATATTAAACAAAACAATTCATCATACCTCGTCTAAATATCATAATCCCCCAGCGAATAATTGCAACATAACAAAGTTTTAACAAACATAACAAAAAAATAACAAAAAATTTATCCTAACATAACATAAAAATAAATATTCTTGAGTAAAATATCACAGTAAAACGTTAAATAATTTACTGATTTTAAATCAATAAATCAGTAAATTCAAACCACCCATCCATGCAGTCCCTAAACCGTCCCACCCGCTATGATCTATATTGAGCTTATTGATTAAGTCATATTTCCAAGTTCCATTTTGGACAAACATAAAACATAAAAAATATGTTCTTTATATTTACTAACCTACGAATATGTGCTTAACCACAAAAGTTTTAGCATCAATTAAAGCTAACAAAAGTCATTAACTTACGGACTAGGAATTTAAGTACAAATGCAACCTAAACACCTCGGGCGTATGAAATAATCAGCTAACATCTGAAAAATTCCTACTAATCAAGGTAAAGTAGCTAACAGGTCATACATACTCGATATGTTCCACTTTTCGAGCATATTAGCACAGGTAAAGCCGTATTATCTAACAAAATCCTTAACAAAGTGACCAATCTATTCAAAGATGCCACCATCTTGAACTATAATTGACAATATCTTCATCAAAGTGTCACTCGTTTCGGGTATAACATCATTTGAACTATGGATAAACGTAGACATTAGCAAAAGTCTAGGGCAAGCCTAACATTATTCACAAAACTTAACCTAGGCTATGTTTCTTAAACATCATGCGTCAGTTACACAGTAATATCTTTACCAAAACTCAATCATTTCTCTAAGGAAATCGTGTTATTTCCACATTGGTCGTAGTGATATTTAACATAACGCAACTTAACTTACGATAAACAGTTTTTTCATTAACCAGAGTTCTAAAGCAAACACATTACCTTCGAGAGAAAACCCAGGGTGGGATGCGCCTGTGAAGCGTGTGAATCCTGCGAGGAGGGGATCACCCCGAAGGGGTGTAAGCGGGCTTTGGGCCTCAGCCCGAAGGGCTTGAGGCCTACCCCTCTTCGGAGCGGGTAAGCCCACTTTACACACCTTCGGGTGATTCCCCTCCTCGCAGTATTCACACCCTTCAAGGGGCGCATCCCACCCTGGGTTTTCTCTCGAAGGTAATGTGTTGCTTTTAGATACTCTGGTTACATGAAAATGTTTTATCGTTAAAAGTTAAGTGCGTTATGGTTAAAATATTACTACGACAATGTTGGAAATAACACTGATTTCTTAGAGAAATGATGAGTTTTTGTAGGATATTACTGTGTTAACTGACGATGATGTGTTAGAAACATGAGCCTAGGTTAAGTTTTGTTGATAATGTTAGGCTTGCCTAGACTTCTTGCTAATGTTCTACGTTTATTCATAGGCTCAAATAATGATAACTCGAAAACGAGTGACACTTTGATGAAAGTAGTGTCAACATAGTTCAAGATGGTGGCATCTTTGATAGAATTGGTCACTTTGTTAAGGATTTTGTTAGATAATAAGGGCTTTACCTGTTGCTAATATGCTCGAAAAGTGGGAACATATCGAGTATTGTATGACCTGTTAGCATACTTTACCTTGATCAGTAGGAATTTTCAGGATGTTAGCTGATAATTCATACGCGAGCGTATGTTAGTTTGCATTTGTACATTATATTCCAAGTTTCGTTGTTAGCATTTATTCATGCTAAAACTTTGTTGGTTAAGCACATATTCGATAGGTTGTATATAAAGAAACATATTTTTTATAGTTCTAGTTTGTCCTCAAATGATACTTGAAAATATGAGGTGTGATAGCTCAGATAGATCATAGGCGGGATGGACGGTTAGGACTGGCCATGGCATGGGTGGTTTGATTTACCTGATTTACTGCTTTAAATTCAGTAAATTATTACGTTTTCCTGTGATATTTTACTCAAAAGACTTATTTTTATGTTAATGTTAGGATAAATTTGTTATTTTTGTTTGTTTGGTTAAACTTTGTTATGTTTGCGAATATTCGCTGGATTATGATATTTAGACGAGGTTTGCATGAATTTTTTGAGAGCTTAAAATTACGAAGTTGATGTAAAACATTTGGTACGTCAGCATTATATTCTTTGGTCAGTGTGATATTAGGATAGTTTAATGCTAAACTTTTGATTAAATATTACGATGTTTAATAATAAAATTAACATTGATATGTCGGAGATATGCATGAAAAAGTGTGAATAGGTTACGTTTTGGACGAAATGTTATGTACTTTACTGTTGTTAAGGGCGGAAGTTTCTTAATGTTAGTGGTTTATTCGTACGTATGGTGTGTTGGGTTTGTCGTTGTACATTATATTCTTAGTTCAGGTCATGTTATGTTGGGTTAATTAATGTAAAAACGTTGTTTCGTTAGCATATATTCGATGTTTAGTATATAAAGAACTTATTTGTGTTATGTTTGAATAAAACTTTGCTATGTTTACAATTATTCGTTGGTCTGTATGATAGTTAAACAAGGTTATGATAAATTTCTTGTTAAAAAATTACTGTCATGTAAATTAAATAGGTTAATATGCCTAGAGATTATGTTGGAAAAAAGGCATGAAATAGGTTACGTTTTTGTATGCAGTGTTAGTTACGTTACAGGTATTGGTGATGTGGACCTTTGTTTAATTGCTAAACAGTTTATTCGTGCTCTAAGTTTGTGATAGATTCGTGTTGTACATTATTTTCATTAGTCATATGATGCTATGTTTAGCTTTATTACTCGTGAACACCCTTGTATGTTAGATATATTCGTTGGTTAGTATATAAAGAACTCATGTTTGTGCGAGGCGTTTCGTTATTTCCAACGAATGTGTCATTTATATTTAATTGTAAACCGAATGGGGACTGCTACATTGCTCATATTCCTGTCAGAGGGTTAAATATAATAAGTATTGCATCACTTTATGCAGATGGTTATAGCTTAAACATTTCATGTTAGAGTTGTTATCTTTCTGAAGGGAAGGTTCTAAAAAGAGATTAATGTTATTGGATGGGTTATTGATAATTTTTTGTTTTAAATATTACTATGATAATGTAAAAAACTTTGTGACGTTTGCATATATTCGTTGGTCTGTATATAATCGGTCAAGTTATGATCCGCTTTTGGAAAATGTTACTGTGCAATGTAAGGATAACGTTAATATTGTTTAAGAGATATGCCTGAGAAAAAAGTATGACAGGTTACGTTTTGTATGTAAAGTTAGTTATTTTACTGGTGTTAATGTGGAACTTTCTTAATTGATTAACAGTTTATAGGGCGTAAGATGTGTAGGTTTGTCTCGGTGTACTTATTTTCCTGAGATTCCATATGATGCTATGTTGGTTTTATTAATGTGAAAAACTTGTTATGTTAGCATATATTCACTGATTAGTATATAAACGAACTCAGTTGGAACTTTTGTTAAATGTTAACAGGTTTATTCATATGTAAGTTGTGTTAGGTTTGTCTTTGTACATTATTTTTTCTTAGTTCATGTTACGCCTTGTTAGTTTTATTGATTTGGAAACTTTATTACGTTAGGGAGTTTTTTTTTTTAATAATTCGTGATCATGATAATTAACCAATGTTGTGAGAAAATTTAGTTAAATGTTACTGTGCGTCATGTAAGATTAACGTTAATATGTTTGAGATATGTTGAAAAAGTTAGATTAGGTTACGTTTTGCATACATGCTAGTTACTTACGGTGTTAAAGTGTGGAACTTTGTAATGTTAACAGTTTATTCGTGTTTTAAGATGTGTTAGGGTTTGTCAGTTGTACATTATTTTCTCTGGTTCATTGTAACGATACGTAGCCTTTATTAATGTGGGAAACTTGTTACGTTAGCATACTTTCGCTGCTTTGTATGATAATTAGATCAATGCTGTGAGTGATAAATTTTAGTTAAATATTTACATGTTAGTGTAAATTAACATTGTTTATGTTAGAGATATGCTTGGACAAAGTAAGAATAGGTTACGTATTGCATGCAATGTTGTTAATTTACTGGTGTTAAGTGTGGAACTTTGTTAAATGTTGACTGTTATTCCTGTTTAAGTTGTGTTAGTTTGTCGTTGTACATTATTTTCTTTAGTTCAGTTTGATGCTATGTTAGCTTTATTAATTGATGAAACTTTGTTACGTTAGCATACTTCCGCTGCTCTGTATGATAATTAACACACGGTTGTGGTAACTTTTTGTTTAAATGTTACTATGTAATGTAAAAAATTATCAGTGATCATGTAAAAAGGTGAATAGGTTGCCGTATTTGCCTGCTTGTTAGTTATTCACTGCTGCCTAAAGTGCGGACTTTGTTATATTTGACTGCTTTCAGTTTAAGATGTGTTAGTTTGTTGTTGTACATTTATGTTTTCACAGTTCAGTGAGGTTAAGATAATTCTTGTATAATGTGGAAAACTTTGTTTACGTGTTAGAGTATACTCATTGGTCTGTATTGATACTTACACACGTTGTCGCTAAATTTTGTTAAAATTACTATGTTAATGTAAAAATATCAGTGATATGTTAGAAAAAGTTGTGAATAGGTTGCGTCTTTGTATGCTATGTTGTTACTTCACCGCTGTTAAGTGGGGAACTTTGTTAACGTTAAGTTTATTCATGTTTAAGAAGTGTTAGGTTTTAGTCGTTGTGGTTATATTCATAGTTCAGATGATGATAAGTAAGCTTTATTAATGTGAAAACTATGTTACGTCAGCATATATTTGATGGTTATGATTTACTGATTTTATGTTATGTTTATCCCAAAATGATACACGACATGTGACTTGAATCAATAGCATCCAATAGATCATAGATCAAGAATGGAAGGAGGGGGGGCTGGAAGGTAGTTGGATAGTGGTTTGATTTACTGCTTTAGGGTATGTAAAACGTTACAATTTTAGTAAAAATTTGACCTTAATCAATAGATCAATAGATCACAGATGGTCAGGAGGGAGGTTGGATAGTGGTTTGATTTAGTGATTTACTGCTTTAGGGTATGTAAAACATGAAATTTTAGTAAGAGAGTGTGAGTTAATCAATAAGAATCAATAGACACGACTGACAGGAGTGGGTGACTGGTAAGGTAGATGGATGGGATTTGATTTCTGATTTTAAAAAAAAACTTGCCTTTGGGAGGGGGTAATGTAAAACATGAAAATGTTAGTAAAAATTTGACCTTAATCAATGATCAATAGATCACAACTGGACAGGAGGGTGACAGGAAGGTATATGGATGGTGTTTGATTTACTGATTTACTGCTTTAGGCTATGTAAAAACGTAAATTTGTAAGTTATAAACATAAAAAGTGTAAGAAATTTTATTTATTTATTTATTTTTTTTCTTGATGGTTCTGAAACCCAATTTATTTTCGAAATCTACAGATCCAATAACATATATAAGCACACCAATATTGTTGTTATACGACTGTTTATTAACTAAGCACCGCAGTGGCTCCAGCACCGGTGCCGGAGCCAACTCCATAGATTCACATAAGTCTTTCTAGAAACTCAACTCTGAATCCTCTCATCAAATTTCAGCTTTCTACAATCAATTAATTTAATGTTTAAAGGGGGAGGGGTCCCCCTTCGGGGGGACCCTTGGGCACGTAACATCGTCCATGACTAGGGTACCTCCCCATCTAACACCACTCCAAATTTTATCACGATACGATAACTCTAACTTATATAGATATATGTCGGAGCCTGAGGTGCGGTGCGGGGGCGGTGCGGTGCGAGGCAGTGCGGACTCGGAGTCGATCGCGGACGCAGCGCAAAGGTTTAAAAAAACCAACTCAGAAGTGAGTCCCCCTTCCGGGGATCACTTCTTCGACACCGTTAATATAATTAGTAACTAATTGTATGTGATGTGTGTGCTGCGCGGCTCTCGCGCGCTGTTACGTCATCACGCTCGAACCTAACTCTCGTTAGGCTTAATTTCGGTCGCTCAGAAGCCGCCACAAGAGGTCGTAAGAGCAATATCGACGTCCACCCTCGGGGGTGACCCCCCTCTATATACATCCTACAGACTTGAAATTTACACGGATTCGTCCTTATCCCATATATAGATTATATTCCAAGTTTAAAGCAAATATCTCTTTACTTTTTTGAGAAAAGCGTGTCACGTCAAACCGGCAATACTACATATAATATTATAATATATATATATATATATATAATATATATATATATAATATAGTATATATATTATATATATATATATATATATATTTATATATATATATTATATATATATATACATGGGCGTAGGCAGGGGGGGTGCAGGGGGGGGCACTTGCCCCCCCTCAAATCTTTCGAAATTAAAAACGAACCTTAGATGTTTGCAGACGGACGTTTTTTAAGAGGTTTATTAGTAGAAAAACTGCAAAACTGAAAAAGATAATCAATCGATAGATACTGAAGGAGTAATTTACACAATTATCTTTTAAACATACATATTGTTTAATAGTTTTTAATGTGTTTTTCGTTTTCATATTGGCTGAAGTCAAACTTAGCTGTGTGCTTTTTATTAGGCTAGCTTCTTTCAGACAGTATTCTCGCTGGGAACTCTCAGATATGTCTATAGCATGGCGGGCTGATTAAGCTGCTATACTATATATATATATATTATATATATATATATACTATATATATATATATATAATATTATATATATATATATATATATATATATTGTATATATAGTATATATATATATAGTATATATTATATATATATATATATATAATAATATATACTATATATATAT
>JABUQX010093947.1:0-5000 GCA_015478945.1 Trachelipus rathkii | reverse complement strand
CCTCACCTCATCTACCCGTATTAAAGAGTGGCAATAAGTATTAATTTCATAATTTGCTCAAAACTACACTATTTATTATTAGGGACAGAGTAATATAAAGCAATAGTCAATTACTGGCTTAGCACGTGTTTTGATAATAATGCATTCAATCCGTAGATAAGCATTCATATTTAATTTCACGAGTGTTTTTCCTTTAAAATGTAGAATAAGTTCCTTGTCGAGATAAACACAACTTTGTCTTTGCGTTTTCATTTTGTGAGATAATCATTCTCTTTGAATATACAGATTTTTTCATCTTGGGAAGAATTTCTCGACAGATTCAAAGACTTAATTTTGTGTTGCACGGAAAAACCCCTATCTAAACTCTCGAAAAAGATGTATGACTCGCATATGAGTGTCATATTACGCTCGAAGAAACTTATCATCACATAGAAAAATCTAAAAGTTTTTTGAATTTTATAAGGATGATAAATTTTGTCCTATTTCAGTGTGGAAAGTTAAGCAAACTGTTTCTCTCCCCACGCTTGAGTAAACATGTGGCACTCGATGACGAAGTTCCTGTGGCCGTCCTCCTAATATAATGTTTTCTCTCTTATATATGTGTGCTGGAGAGGCGATATTTTCTCTTCCAATAGCATCAAGCATAAATTAATCGTGTGTAGATAGAATACCAAAATACTGGACCGTAGAGTAGGGAACATCCACTGCAGTCTCAGTAGTTAATAATTCAAGTTAATTAGATTCATTTTTCGATATAAAGACAAAAAATACAGATAACAGTTCTAGATATACTAGAATAAATTATATTTAATACTATTAGCATTAAGAAGTTCTGATAATAAATCCGATATGATACACAATCTCCTCTGTTAATATAACAAGTGACCTCGAGAACACAGGTTAGAGGGAACACTGTGAGAAATGACTTCTATGAAGGTAAAAAAAAAAACTGCTACGTTTGTGGCGTGAGTGTCTCTCCTTTGAGTTGCCAGTTCACCATTAGATATCTCTGCTCCCTTCTGTAAAACACCAATAAAAATATTATATTGTAGCTATTTGTTGATAGAAATGCGGTGGAGCATATAATAATGGTTAAGTGTCTCACAAAATTCCCAATATATTGGATCCTATACTCAATTTAATTTAAAAAAACTCAAAATGAGATGATATAAAATTGCTGCCTCCTTATAAAAGAGCTCTTATTATATGTGGCTAAAAATTAATACAGTTGTTTCGTAAACTAAGTTCAATTTAAGTGATCTGAATAAATTAAACTTATTTATAGCTTATAAGTTATCAATCACAGGTAATAGGGGAGGTCAGTATAGTAATTGATAGTAAGATAGAGTGAAGATAGTAGTAGGGCTGTATAGGTATAGTAGTATTATTGAGTGTACTCTCAAGTGTTAATGCATAAATTTGTCTATTTTCGAGGGTAAAGTTTAGCTTATAGATTAATAATATATATATATATATAATAATATATATAATATATATTTAATAATATATATATATATATTTAATTAATAATATTAATATTATTATATTATTATAATATATATAAATATATATATAATATTAATATATAATATATATATATATTATATATATATATTAATATATATATATATATTTATAATCTAATAATATATTATATTATATATATATATATTATATTATTAATAATTTTTTTATTTCTCAGCTCGAAAATAACATAAAAGCTATATTATAGATCACTGCTATATTTCTCGCATGATGTATAAATGCAAACATCCGCTATTTGAACGAATATTCAGCGAAGTGGCCGCGCGCACATCGCAGTATAAGAGCCACTCTCTCTCGCGCCCCATCCCGGATGCATAGCTCTCAAAGGTTGGACGTTGACTTTATTTGAAAGGTAAGCAGAGTGCACGCCTACTTGTCTAGTGAACCAAAAAATAATAATTAAAAATGCAATAACGATTATATTAATATATATATATATTAATATATAATTATATATATATATATAATATTTAATATATATATATATATATATATATATTTATTATAATATTAATTAATTAATATATATTATATATATAATATTATTAATAATATTATATAATATATATATATATATTATGAAGGGATTGCTGGCGTTGTTCGTTGTGCCACTAGTCACTCGGTGGTCACCAATATTAATTGAAGGGGTTTATGGTCTGACGTGTTGATGGTAAACACTCATTCATTAGCTGAAGACTAGATGATGTGAGTTTTAAAGAGTAGTAATTATGTGAGAGTAAGCATTGTCGCGATGAATTGGCGTTTCGTCCCTGGGGGCTGCTTAGACTCATTCATAGGTTATATAGTGATGAGGTATCAGCAGCCTCATTCCACACAGACCGTACCACAGAACTCCTACTCTCAAGTTAGTACTCAAATGCCGTACTAAGCACACCTCTCTCTGTACTCAGCACCTATGGTGATTATATAAATAGGACGTATATTTGGAGTCAGTGCTCAGATGAGAGCAAGGTTGTGCATACACTAATATAATGCCACTCTAGGGAAGGCTTCTCTAGACCCACTCTGTATCATTTTAAGTTGCGTATGGATCATGTACTACTCATTATGTCAGTGAGAAGCACAGACAGGCGTTTACAGGATAATGATATATCGAACATGAGTAGCATATAGCGCCCAGCTCAAGAAATAAACTTGAATTGATATGATGTCTGACAGTACTTATTAATTGTGAAATACGATTATGTGTAGGTGATAAATAAAATACAAACTACAACGAAATGTCTATACCACTCTGAGTCAGATACAACTTTTGAGAGATGGATGCTTAGGCTGTGATGTTTCGTTGTGCCTAACTCTCAAGTTGTCACTAGTTCAATCTCACGGTAGGTCTATAACTCATATAATATAGAAGGGATGCTGTACTTTGAGTGATTCGTTGTGCCTACATAGTCACTCGGTGGTCACAATTAATGAAGGGGTATTAATTAGTCGCTGTTGAAGAATCAACTATTTCATTTGCTGATAGACTAGATGTATAGTTAAGAGTAACGTGTAGCGTTGTTCGCTCAGATGAATTAATGGCGTTTTCGTTCACCGTAGAGTAGCTGTACTTTAGGATATATCAAATCTCGGTATTAGTAATGGTCGCAGTACTCCCCTTACCACTAAAATAGCTCAACAACTATATATTATATATATATACTATATTAATATATAATATATATATATATTATTAATATATATATATATTATTATATTATATTATATATATATTAATTATTAATTATATTAATATAAAATTACCATCGATAAGTATCTCTCGTGATAAAACTGACCGACGCATAAATGTTCAATTTGATGAATCCATTTTTAATATAGCTGAATTACTAAGTAGGCAAATTCTGATTAACTTCTTCTGAAGCAAAAATAAATATATTCTACATATTATTTTCATGAGCTAAAGCTTAGGAGAATCTCTTGTTATTCTTGGTAGTACTCTGAGTTGGAGTAGCTCTAGGTCGGTCCCATTGGTACATAAAACAAATAAAAATTCCAAAATAAATCTTGACCAGAAAATGCTAATGCAAGGAACCTCGTTTGAGAAGTCTTTCTTAATAAACTATTTGCGAAAATAATGTTAAATGTAAATTACGCTATATATATATATATTAATGGGTTACATAGGAAGTCTGAGGAATATAATTGATATTGAAGAGAAAGAGTGAGATAGATATAGGTGATGGTAGATTAGTTAATATATTAGGAGTAGGCAATAAATTGATTATTTGCTATTCGTCTGTGACTGAACATAAGATATTAGAAAGAAAACGGTTGTAAATAAATGATATAAGTTAGTAGGTAGGTGTGAAATGTGTGTGTGTGGTGTGTGCTTAGTGATGTGTGGAAAGTAGTGAAATGTATAGTAAGGGCGTAGATGAAGAAGTGATATAATATTTGACTAAATTTTGATGAGTAGACTTGTGTTCAGAGCTATGTAGACTTTTGTCTGTGTTGAGTATAAGTATCTATAGATAATTTCTAATGGTGAGTTATAATTTTAAGTTTATGATAAAAGGTCGAGGTATGTTGTGGGTGTGATGACTTATGGTCCAATCTGAGAGTGAATAATGTGAAAGATGTATATTATAAGTACCATTTTCTGGAGATAATTTATGATAATTTTTAGTTTTGATATGTATGGATAGGCGTGATATAAGTAGGAGCTTCAAATTTGAATTGTGTATGGTGATAGTATATATGGACCTTTGATAATTAGGTTTGGATAGATGAATCAAAAACTGTATAGTCCTGTCAGTAAACAGTTGTTATTATTGCTGATTTGATATTCGGCTATATATATAGAGAAGAAATAATGTTGATTCTCTTAAGGATGGTACCCGTATTAAAATTTTCACATGTGTGGGAGCGTGGTATGTGTGTAAATAATTAACTAATTTCATTATTTAAACTCTAATAAATGAGTATAGCCATAGTTATAACTAGAGTTATGGTGCTAGGTAAGTAGATATTATATATATAATATATTGAAATATATATATAATATTATATATATTATATATTATATATATATATATAGTAGGTATTATAGTATATATCCCGACATTGCTCTGCACCCAAAGACTGAGGGTATGACTGATTTTGTGTGGTGAGGAGAGGTGTTGTGGTAAACATTGCACCAAACAGAGAAGTAGTTATAGAGAGAATGTATGACTTGGCAAGTCGAATTATATACCTAGATGTTTAAATCTATAGTAAAGGGAATTGGTAATATGTAGTGTACTAATTATATTCGAGTAATATATATAATACACTATTAGTTGTTTACTTTATATTGTAATAAATATATAAGTTAGTGGGGGTGACTTGGACGGAGTAAGTGGAAATGAGTGATACTCAGGAAGGAAGATGTATATTATATAGGTAGAAATAAAGAGTGAGTAAGTTAAGTGATGCAAGTAATATAAAGGATA
>JABUQX010093946.1:0-5000 GCA_015478945.1 Trachelipus rathkii | reverse complement strand
ACTTATTTTTCTGCAACAATTTTCGTTATGTTGCTTTCCTCCTTTATTCAATTATTATTCTGTTTTGGTTCGTGTATCAACTACGATGATATTTTTTTATTTGCGTACCTGAAAGACTCTTTCTCTAACGACTATACCAGAAATTGTAGTGAAGCATAGGTTCTTCAAACAAACGTTGGAACTCATCGGCGGCCTGGCCGCTTAAAGCATTAGATACCAGATACCTATCATCAAATCAACACAAGACGTAACGACAACTTTCAATGGAGGATTCTCGCCTCCTAATATTATTATTTGTAAAAGGCTCTCACTTTTTCTGCATTAATTATTGAGGAGAATTTTCACTCCTGATTTTAATTTGATAAACAGTCTCTTTGAAAGGCAATAAAGGATAAAGAGGGATGAATTAGAAGCATTAAACAATCTATATTAAAGTCACAGTACAAATTATATGCATAGAAAAGAATTACAATTTAAAACTAAACATCCTAAAAACACTCCTACCTCGTAGGAGCCGTTACGCCGGCTAGATGCGAGTACGCAGTATATCGTTCTACGGCCTCACGTATAGGCACGGTGGAAAGTATAGGAGAGAGTGCTACGTTGACTCAAGACACATTCCTGACGCGCAGATACATGTCTGCGACGCCAATATCTAATATACAGGCTGTTAGAGTTGACTGCGGGGCACCTTGGATCGGATGGCGGTCCAGTACGTCAGTCAGTCGTCGACATTTCGGCAGCTCTCAAGAGAATACTTAACGAAGATCACTGCGGTCCACTCCGTCGCTGTAGAATGGCCCAGCTGATGCTACCGCGACAGTTGTCACTTGTATCCTGCTATCGTCCCTCACATCTCTCGTCCATCGCGCTCGGGGGCTAGATGAATACCTATTGCGTGTGCCCACGGCCAATCGACAGACGGTGATAACGTACTGCAGTTGCTCGGTATCAGCGCATGCAGTCGTTTCCAAGTCGAGGGTAAGTGCGTCGCCATTATCCACTTAGGCAGGCCCTGCTACGTCGACATTATTCCCCAAAACCATCATTACGGTAGATAACAGACACAGTAAATAAAAAAGGACTCGAAGAAATTAATAAATACCCTATAAAAATTATAGACAATAATAATTACTCCTCCTAATTATTAACATGCCATTATAGAATTATTATTGTTATTATATTATTTTATTATTTTATTATTTATTATTATTATTATTTATATTTTATTATTATTATATCATTTTATTATATATTATTATATATATTATTATTTTATTTATTATTATTATCAATGTTTTGTGATGATGGATTACATCTTTTGGTTAAATCTTTACCTCCCAGTCTGATGTTAAAACTTCATCTTAAACAAGGTTTGATGGGGATTCATCTGGACAGGTTCGGATAACATCACCATTTCATTGATACACAAAGCAGGGTCTGATGGGGAGTCATCTGGATAATTCGAACAACATCACCATTTCACTGACACATATTGTGGGAATATAAAGTTTTTTGTATTACATATTTAATTTTCTTCTGCAAAGATTTTTGGAATTGAGAATTGGATTACTAATAGATAATAACGAATTTTTAAAATTTTTTCTAAACAGAATTAAAATATTTTATTCTTACTTTATATATATATATTATATATATATTATACTATATATAATACTATATATTATATATATATATATATATATAAATTCTGGATTATATTATATATATATATATATAATATATATATAATACACGGTAATATAAATATATTTTAACAATATATATACATATATTATATATATGTTTGATTAAAATATACGCTTTCTGCGTTTGTAAATCCCTGTCTTTATAGAATTTCTTTTAGTTTATTTTAAAGATTTAAACCCCCTATGAAATATTTCACATTCGCAACACGGTTAGGCACTGACTTCACCAGGTGAACAGAGAACGCGGAATGAGCCGTTCTCAAGCTCCCTCGTATGCCCAGACCTGCGGCTATTGCATAGCAATGCGTCATAGCTACGGGGCAAGAGTTCCTACCGTTAAGGATTCTCACCTTTGCGGTGTTCTGATCGAAAGAAAGTAGGAAAATAGGAAGAAAAGACATACCTGAACATGTCTAGTTCCTATGCCAGGTAAATGTTGAAGAACCAATAAGCTAGCGTGAGAAAGACGCTTTCATTTTGCAAGGGAATTCGAGGTATGCCGCCTGAAGGGCGCCGTACTCTGAAATTCTTTCGCAACAAGTTTTTTCCATCGACTTATACTTGCGAAGCAAAGTATCGATTCACGATATACCCCTTCGCGGATGTGAGAACTGGTTATTATGCGAAAAAACTATTTCACTTTCTCAAGGAACCAAATCATAAAGAAAGATGAACAAGAATATTGGACATGAAAAAGAAAGAGTTCTGGTTGAACTAAAACTTTTTACTAGATGTCGAAGCAAAATGAATAATGAAAATTTCTATCATAGATTCCAAGAGAATTCCTCTCCTAAGAAAGTATTCTTGAAACGAAAAGATAGTTTGGAAAACAAGTAAGACCAAAACTCAATGTTTTATGGAGGCATATAAGAATGTGTGTCCTTGTTTTTTCCAAATCCTGCGAAAATAAATAGATAAAGAAAATAGATATATAGCATGGGGATAAGGTGTGGTTCTAACTCATATGGTGTCTTTCCTAACGAATGACGTTTAGAACATTTATACATTAGTTTATTTTATTAAATTTGCGATTCCATTTTATGCTATCTAAAAAGAAACTAAAACTTTATCTCGGGTTATTATGGTCTTTGGTTAATCACATTGACCTAAAAATATTTTTGGTACTGGTCAATTGGTGATTTTTTTGGTTACTTTTCTTTTCCCTATTCTCAGTAACGACTAGTTTTTTACTTGTACTGGCCTAAGTATTTGGTCGTTAGCTATAGTTAATTCGTTTAAAGATCGAAAGGAACACGAGTATGTTAAAGCCTAAAACTTACTTACAATTACCCTAACTCCATCCTTTGGACTTTAGTTTCATTCGTTATACCATTTAGACTAGTCAAAGTTTCTGTTAAAGGTTTACAGCTACAATAAGCGGACATTAGAAGTTATTACGGGGCGGGGTGGACATTAAAATGTTATTACGACAATTAAGCACTAGTTTTACTTACTAATGTTAGTAGTAACATGGTTAGAAAGAAAATTAATTCTAAGAACGTTAGTATAAAGCTATGAGAAAGTTATTTGAAAATGTTAATCGGTGAGGCCGGTAGAGAAACCTGAGTTAATTTGCAAACCCCTTTCGAAGGATATCTCTACGTGCTCGACCCTCACAATTCTAAATACTCGTCAGTACCCAATTGTTAACACTTCAAACATCCTTTTAATATTAGTATCAAAAGCTATTAGTATGGCAGATCAATCTTCAAGATATGATTGTGCTTTATACTGATAGAAATCTATAAGAAATGTTAGTATATTTTTATTATTATATCATGCGTTTAACAACACTACTGTTTAAAATAAAAAAAAAACTGTTAGTATCAACACGTAAAAATAAAAATATTAACGGAAGTGTTCATGCCTATCATCTTCCTGAAGAAACATGCTAAGCGTTAAACAAAATGTTAAGATTAATGGCAAGGTTAGTTGTCATTCTCTTGCTATTTTTATTATTTTTATCTTTCTTTTAAAAGAAAATCTTTTCTTTTCGAATTTATTTTTTCAATGAAAAATGGGGCCCTCCCTCGAGGATGAATCTCGTAGGTATGAATTTGATAAAAAGAATGAAACATAATCGGCAAAAATTTCCAATTTTTTACCAGTTGAAACCAAATGTTTGTCAAAATTTTGACGTGAATTATACAAATGCGATGCGAAATGTATAATAATTTCTCATCAAAACCTAAGTTATTTGTCCTATAGACTAAAAAAAATATCTTTATGCTAACCAAGTATCTTATTTACACAAAACCGCTGGAATTATTTTGAGTACAAAAAGTTTCATCATAACTTTCATCGCAGGAACCAAAGATGATTAAGTGGAGTTGGGAGCTAAGTCTTCCTCTTCTCTATTTGATGTTCATTTTTCATATTTATAGAAGCAAGATAGGCATCTGAGAGCTCGCCTGTAGGCCATGTCTCCTTATTTCAGCGTGCCTATAACACGTGTCTGGTTATTCGCTATTACTCATCTTTTACCACAAAAGTTCAGCTTAATAGTCTACATTATGAGAACTTCACCATAAAATTTTTGATTTGTCGTAAGGAACGATATGATATCTTAAATGAAATTAAAAGTTCATTTTACATTTGAAAGCAATCTCAGTCGGATATTTATAATGTACCATGCTCTAAGCACTCTATAATGTATAATGATCGTGAGTAACAAAACATCTTCTCGGTGCTCGTGAGAGGCGATATGCTACAAAATAAATTTCCTTAAAGTCGAGTATATCGTCTATACAAACGCCAACTCATTCCTAGCCTTTGGGTCTTGCAGGTTGTTCATCTATTGTTTTCGAGCGAATTGTTCGTGCCCTCGACCGACAGACACATCCACTATCGTCGATAACGTAAGCTCACACTTACTAGAGATCACTAGTATTTCTGTTTTACGTAGTGTGGCGGCCTTATCATCGACAAGGAAGAATGACTCGTGTTCGCGCAGTCTATGTTGTTGCCTGACCTGTTGGTTTTTTTCTCTGACTCAAATTTATGCTCGTCTTACCTCGCTATATTGGCTTACTGAAGACTTATGATACTAGAGATCACCATCTCCTTCGTACTTGCTCATAGCCCTCAAAAAAAAAAACTTTTATTCTTACCTCCTATATTGGCCTACTGAGACTTATGATACTAGAGATCACCATCTCCTTCGTACTTTGCTCATGCCCAAAAAGAAACTTTTTAACGTGACCCAACATAGTCGTTTATCGTAAGTACTATCCTTAAAACCATACTTAAAACAATAAATATAATGATGTATATATTTATCAGTTAATTTAT
>JABUQX010093945.1:0-36866 GCA_015478945.1 Trachelipus rathkii | reverse complement strand
CTGAAGAAAATAGAGTGTATTAACAATCCTTAAAGGTAATGAGATTCTTTTTTCAAACCAATCAGAGAAATAAACAAGAATACGACGCACGAAAGAACCATATCAACTCAAAAGGGTATAAATTCTCGTTAACAACGAACAACAACAACAACAAACAACAACACAATAACAATAAACAGGTGCACTATGGTAGTATTGTATACAAGGCGGATCTATACAGCCAAATTGACATGAAATGAGCTTAGCCAAAACAAAAAACAAAACAACAAAAAATAAAAGTAATATAATAATAATTAATAATAATAATAATATAATAATAATACATAACTAATAATAATAATTAATAATAATAATATAATAATAATAATAATAATATAATCAATGTTCATTCACACATATAGTTTTTATATAGCCTTAAGATCTAAAAACGCTAAAATCATTACACTGAAAACCAATCGTTTTCGTCGTTATATCTAATATATTTTTTCACTTCATCGATACCATCATGGAGTACAATGTTAAAAGTTCACATTCAGACACTAAAATTTGTTTACTAGATAGATCAGTTAGGTAAGCACTTTCGGACCATTGTTTTCTAAATAGATAGACGAGTTTCTGTACATCTATAGAATTTAAGAAGCGTTCACATGATAATTCTCGGAATTCATCAACCAACGTTTTTTGAATGCGACATATTCCTATGACCAACATCGTAAATGGCACAGTTACATAATTAACAGCATTTGCCGATTTATTAGTCTTGCGTATTACCTTCTCACAAACTCCGATAGATATATTTATCTGTTTTAACCAGAAATATAGGTTCTACGAGCTGTAGTTAAATAAGCCTGTGTCATTTACACTCTTCATTACTCGAACCCTCCATTCGTGTGAAACTTATTATCCTAGAAAAAGAGATAGTAGATGACATGACTTATGCATCTCTCTCTGCCAATAATTTTGTTTTCCTGGTGGAGTCTACTAAACTTCGGTAGATTTAGAGTACACCTTAACCCATTCTGCAGCGGACGACATATACAGAGTAAGTTCATCTTACTCATAAAAATATGTTTGTTACTAGAGTATACAAATTGATTAATACACGTGAAAAAATCAGAACCATCGGGGTCTTTTATATAAGATTGAAACCCCGCACCCAGGGATCTTGATTACCCATTGGGTAATCTTTGTATAAGAGGTATATCTGTTTAGACGCAACAATGCGCGCGTAGTTTGTGGAAAATAGAAACACTATTTTTAACGGAACACAACTCCTAACGCTTTTCAAGTCCACAACGATTTTGACGTTAAAACAAGCCTCATGAGAAAAATAATATAAAAATTAAGGTACAAACACAAGCCTAACAGAAGGCTAAAACCTGTTTTTATTTTTATTTTTACAGGTGTACATTCACTTTTAGAGCCTTACCTCTGTTCGTTTATGTTTGTTATTTGTATTTCTTGATACAAAAAGCTTCACGAGTGCGCTCGCGCCATAACTAATATGTCATTCTTTACAACATAACCAAAACTCCACATCCCCTGATATCCCACTATTTGGAGATCAACCCAGAGAGATGTATGTATAATTTTCAGCAATGAGCATCACTACAGGAGAAGTATCCCCTGAGAGATGAGTGAAGACCCATTTTGGGTACCCCGAAGGGGGGGTTGTAAGCGGTAAGGGCACAGCCTAAAGGGCTGTGCCCTTATGTTAATATCTTGTCTCATGAGGCTTGTTTTAACGTCATAATCGTTGTGAACTTGAAAGCGTCAGGAGGTTGTGTTCCGTTTAAAAAGTGTTCTATTTTCACTAAGTGCGCAATATGTTGAGTCTTAACAGATATACCTCTATACAAAACATTACCCAATGGGTAATCAAGATCCCGGGTGCGGGGTTTCAATCTTATATAAAAGAAACCCCAATGGTTCTGATTTTTTCACGTGTAATAATCAATCTGTATACCACAGTAACAAGCGTATTTTTATGAGTACAAATGAACTACTCTGTATATGTCGTCACGCTGCAGGATGGGTTAAGGAGTACTCTAACTCTACCGAAGTTTTAGTAGACTCACCGAAAACGATTATTGGCAGAAGAGGATGTCATAAAGTCAGTCATCTTACTATCTCTTTTTCTAAGGATATAATTTCACACCGAAGGAGGTTCGAGTATGGAAGATGGTAATGACAAGGCTTATTTAAAACCTACCAGCTCGCTAGAATCTATATTCTTGAATTAAAACAGATTGAAAAATATCTATCGGAGGTTTGTAGAAGGGTAATAACGCAAACTAAGAAATCGGAAATGCTGCTTTAATTATGTAACTGTTGCCATGTACATGTCATGTATTCAGGAAATTACGCATTCAGAAAACGTGAGTGATTATTCCGAGAATAATCAGTTGAACGCTTCGTTAAATTCTAAGATGTACAGAAACTCGTCTTATCTATTTAGAAAAAATGTCCGAAAGTGCTTACCTAATATCTATCTAGTAAATAAATTTTAGTGTCTGAAGTGAACTTTTTACATATGTACTCCATGATGGTATCGATGAAGTGAAAAAATATCTTAGATATAACGACGAAAATGATTGGTTTTCAGTGTAAAGATTTAGCGTTTTTAGATCTTAAGGCTAATATAAAACTATATGTAGTGATGAAACATTATTATTATTATTATTTATTATTATTATTATTATTATATATTATTATTATTATATTATTATATTATATTATTTTATTATTTATATTATTATTTATGATTATTCATTATTTATTATTATTATATTATTATTATTAATTATTATTATACCTTTATTTTTTTTGGTGTTTTTGTTTTTTGTTTGCTAAGCTCATTTCATGTCAATTTGGCTGTATAGATCTCCTTTGTATACATATATTACCATAGTGAACCTGTTTATTGTTATTGTTGTTGTTGTTGTCTAACGAGAATATATACCCTTTTGAGCTGATATGGTTCGTTCGTGCGTCGTATTCTTGTTTACTTTCTTCTGATTGGTTGAAAGAAGAATCTCATTACCTTTAAGGATTGTTTATACACTCTATTTTCTTCAGTAGGATATTTTTCGCTGTGCTGGTACGATGACATCTCCTCGCATCTCTACACCTGTTGTTGATATCTTCACGAAGAGCTTCGTTATTCCCAACGATGTGTCATTTATATTTAATCGTCAACCGGATGGATACCGATACATTGCTTGTTTTCCATCCAGAGGTTCAAATAATAGACCCTTTATTCTTTGTTTGAAGATCATCAAGATTATAATATTTGCAGCAGGCTGGATAGAGGATAAAATGGTTCACTGAATATATCGACTAGCAGTAATATTAACTGGAAGAATTAACGTGAAAGCTTCTAAATAGAATAGACTTTGTGTTCTCCATGTCACGCATATTAAACCTTGATGTACGCAACTTACGGACCATCGATTGGTGACCTTCAGACATACGTGATATAGGTTCACAGCTCGAACATCTGAAAATATTACAGGCATTGCTTAAAATAAAAAACGAATTAACATTCGCATATTAACGATGTTGACATACTTGAGGACGTAATACTTATAGCACATGGTGTAATCTATGATATTTACACCGAAAAATGTGGTTTCCCGTATAATGCAGTATACAAGAATGCTTTAATAACTATCAGCTTGGATGAATTTACTTCTCTCTTGTATGAGAGAAATGCAGTTGCTGTTGAATAAATATGCTGAAAAATGGTTCTAGGCTGCTGAAGGCATTATAACTTAATCCTTATCAAGGGTTGAATCTTAGAGAGAATATTAAGAAACTCCCGTACCCAACTGGAATCCTATGTTCTCTGGTTTAGATGAATTAATATATTTAAAATAAAATATGTTTTTTTATGTATCTATATGTTTTTATGTATTATAATAACGCTCTTTTCAATGAAATTATATTTATAAATGAAAAACTTGCTTTTACATTCCGTATGCTTCACCTTATTGACTAAGTCTGATTATGTAGCTGTTTACTTCGTTTGGTTGTTGTGGCTAAGTACGTTATGTTCAGGTTTAGCTTTACAGAGATAAACTTTACTTTAGTTTGTCTTACCCATTAGTATTATGCTGTTAGTAAGTTTATGCTAATTTTTTATTGTGTTAAATTTACTTATTTAATGTAAAATACAATATCGAATGCTGGAATGATGTTTTCGATTAATCAAGTATTTTGAGTATATTCTTGTTACTGTTGATAAAGTTGAGACCTTTGTTAATTGTCAGCAGTTTGATTTTGCTTAAGATGTGTCAGGTTTGTTGTTATGTATATTATATTCTTTAGTCAGCCATGTTACTTTGCTTTGATTAATGTGAAAACTTGTTATTAGTGTGTGTACTTTCACTGTCTGTATGATAGTGGTGTTTTTTACAATTATGTGGTAAATTTTTGTGTAATATTACCATGTTATGTAAAATTAACATTGATTGTTATGTTTTTGGTTGTTATGTTAGTTACTTTACTGGTTGTTAAGTGTGGAAACTTTGTTAACGGTTAACAGAGTATAGGGGGGAGAAACTGACATGCCAAGGTACAGCCAGATTTGCAAGCCAATGTTGCAATGTTGCAAATTGCATAGCATACATTTTGCAAACATTTGTATATTCTGTTACGTGTCGGAGCCCCCCAAAAGGGTTTTTTGTCTAGGAAGTTTTATAATGATCGATAGTCATTTTTTGATGGTTTGTAATTGATGTTGTGTTATCGTTGATCGTGACCCTATATTCGATCTTTTAAATCGCTTTCTACGTGCTCTGGTAGGCAATTTAACAATGAAAAATATATTCGAAGAAAAAAAAAAAAAAATAATTTTTTAAAACAAAATTTAATAAAACATTCCATTCGATTAATCGCTGTAGTAAGTCTCCACTGTGCGCGGTGCCACCCTTTTCGCTAGGAAGGAATAGAGATATTTGCTTTCATACTTGGTATATGTTTATTGTGGGTGATAAACTGATCCCACGCGAGTTTTGGGACCGTAGGTCACCCTAAGGGGGTGCTGCCCCCTTGCCAAGGTCAAATTAGCCCTGAAAACCATGTTAGGCTTAACGAATCAGAGGAAATAGTATGTGAACATATATGATACGTTAATCCTCGTCGGAGGCAGATACGTTCCGGCTGCGTCCCCCCGTAACGGGGGGGCGCTGCCCACTAAAATTAAAAATGATCATAAGAAGACTGAACTCTGGAGACATGATGGAAGAGAGTCGGAGTCGAGACGGAAGTGGAAGCGGATTCGGTTCGGAGTCCAGGACCCCCCGGGAAGTTGGGGTCCCCCCTTGAAAAAGAAGAAAAATGCATGGAATGCAAACAGAGAAGAGAGAAGAAGAAAGAAGAAGAATGAGAGGAGAAGGAGAAGGAAGAAGAATGAAGAAGGAGTCTGACTCAGAGGAGTAGAAGTACATCTGCACGGTGCGGCTCCGGCTGCGGTGCCGAGTTATTTAAAATTTTGTAATAGATACAATATTATGTCTTATATATATGAGGCTTGTCGAGGCTGTAGCTTCGAAAAAAAAATGTTTCAGAACCATCAGGAAAAAAAAAAAAAAATAAATAAATAAATAAATAAATAATAAATAAATTTCAAAATATTTTTATGTTTATAACTTCAAATTTACGTTTTTACATATCATAAAGCAGTAAATCAGTAAATCAAAACCACCATCCACCCACCCTCCCGAGTTGTGATCTATTATCTATTGATTCATCTATTGATTAAGGTCAAAATTTTTTACTAAAATTGCACGTTTTACATTACCCTAAATCAGTTAAATCCATAAATCAAACCACATCCACCCAGCCTCCTGTCATCATGATCTATTGATCATAGAATCTATTGATCTAATTGATCTATTATCTATTGATCTATTGATTTAAGGTCAAATTTTTACTAAAATTGTAACGTTTTACATACCCTAAATCAAATAAACCCTAAATCAAACCACTATCCAACCTCCCTCCTACCATCTGTGATCTATTGATCTATTGAATCTAAGGTCAAATTTTACTAAAATTTTCATGTTTACATACCCTTAAAGCAGCCAATCAGTAAATCAAACCACCATCCACCACCATCCACCCACCCTCCTGGCCAGTTGTGATCCATTGATCTATTATCTATTGATCTATATTCAAGTCACATTTTCGAGTATAATTTTGGATAAAAACAAACATAAAATCAAGTTCTTCTATACCCTATCAACGAATATATGTAAACGTAACAAAGTTTCACACTTAATAACAGTAAAATAGTATAACCTGAACTAAAAAATATAATGTACAACGACAACCTAACACACCCCTTAAGCACGAATAAACTGCTAACATTAACAAAGTTCCACACTTAGCAACACTAAAGTAACTACTAACATAGCATACAAAAACGTAGCCTACTCACACTTTTTCATGCGTATCTTTAACATATCAATGTAATTTTAACATTAACATAGTAACATTTATCAAAGAATTTATTTCATATCCTAACCTAAAACATGTAATTACTAGTAAGAATGACACACACACACACACACCACACACAAAACACACACACACACAACACACACACACAAACACCACACACACACAGAAACATTATAAAAGTTGCATTTTAGAAAAATAAAATTAAAAAAAATTAAAAAAAATTAAAAATTAAAATAAAAAATCAAAAAAATAAAGTCTTAATCAAAATATAACTGCCATATCAAATTATCAAAGTCAAATCAAAAATTAAAAAAAATTACAAATTAAAAAATAAAAAAATCAAAATTTAAAAAAATTGCAATAAAAAAAAAGATATGCAAGGTATGAATGCCAAAATAAAACTTCCAAAAGAAAATTCTTAAGGTTCAAAAAATTAAAAAATTTAAAAAATTAAATTAAATAAAAAAAATTTTCAATCAAAGGAGAAATGCAAGATTAAATTTTTCAAAAAAGAAAAATTAAAAATTAAGAAATTAAAAAAATATAAAAATTAAAATAAATAAAAAAATAAACAAAGTATAAATGCCAAAATAAAACTTACAAAAGATTTTTATATCTTGTTGTTTCGAATACGTTAAAAAAAAGTAACAAAGTATAAATGCAAATAAAACTTACAAACGAAATATATAAAAAATAAAAAAATTAAAAAATTAAAAAAAATTAGAAATGTATTGATAGTTTGATACTCTATGTAGTTTCCAAAATAAAAACTTACAAAGGAAAATTTTTTATGTTCCCAAATAATGAAATTAAAAAATAAAATAAATAAAGGAATTAAACAAATATAAATGCAAATTAAAACTTAACAAAAAAAAAAAAAAAAAGTTTAGAAAATAAATTAAATGAAAAATAAATAAAATAAAAATGAAAAATAGCAAATAAAAAAAATAAAAATAAATTTAATAAAAATAAAAAATAAAAATTAAAATAATAAAATTAAACACAAGTATAAATGAAAAATAAAAAATATAAAAAAATAGTAAACAAAATATGTATGTTTCAACTTAGAAAAAATATATTAGTTTACGTTTATAAAAAGAAAATGAATATTGAAAATAGAATTGTTAAATTTAGACTTTGATATTGACGCTTTATCTTTGCATGCAATGCAATCACACGATATTGTACATGTTAGAACAGAATCAGTTATGGAAACAGTAATATATATATATTATTATTAAACAATAGTACATTTAATCAAAATTATCATAGTCTAACCTAGACTATTGTATGAACTAAGAATAAAGACAACACCACACCCCACACCACACACACATCACACCACACACACAACCATACCCAAATATATGCAACCTAATAAAAGTTTTCACATTAATAAAGCTAGCGCAAAACATCACCTGAACTAAAAATATAATGTACAACGACAAACCTAACATACCTTAAGCACGAATAAACTGCTAACATAACAAAGTTTACACTTAACACAGTAAAGTAACTAACACATAGCATACAAAACGTCACCTATTCACACTTTTTCATCTATCTCTAACATATCAATGTTTAATTTTACATTAACATAGTACATTTATCAAAGACTCTGTCATCAATATCCTAACCTAACTACTGTAATGAATAAGAATAAATGACACACACACACACACACACCACACACACACCACCACACACACACCACACACACATACGAATAAACCTGCTAGCATTATCAAAGTTCCATGCCCAAATTTATAAAATTTAAAAAATAAAAAATTAAATTATAAATTAAAAATTATTTGTGCAAAATAATAAAAAAATAATTGAATATTAGAAATTTAAAAGATTCAAAAAATTAAAAGAAATAAAAAATTAACAAGTATATATGCAAAATAAAAAAAAAAAAAAAAAAAAAATTAAAAGATTTCATACAATTAAGTAAAGTTTAGTGTAAAAGAATAATTACAAAAGAAATTAAAAAATAAAAAAAATAAAAAATAAAAAAATTAAAATAAATAAAAAAATTAAACAAGATAAATTTAAGAAAAAAAAAAAAAATTAAAATACAAATTAAAAAAATACAATTACCTTGGTATTTTCTAAATATAAATTTACAAAGAAAATTAAAAAATAAAAAAAAAAAAAAAAAAAAAGTTTAGAAAAATAATTTTAATAAAAATAAAAAATTAAAAGAAAAATAGCAATAAAAAAAAAAAATAAAAATAAATTTAAATAAAAATAAAAAAAAAAAATTAAAACCATAAAATTAAACAACAAAGTATAAATGTAAAATAAAAAATTATAAAAAAAATAGTAAACAATATAAATGTATGTTTCAACTTAGGGAAAAAAAAAAATATAATTAGTTAACGTTTTATAAAGGAAAAATGAATATAGAAATAGAAATGTCAGCTTCAACATTAAAAGAAGGTTGTGTTATTTTCACAATGTCATAGTAATATTACATAACGTAACCTAACTTACGAATAAAACAGTTTTCATTAACCAAGAGTATTTAAAGCAACACATTACCTTCCAGAGAAATCCCAGGGGATGCGCCCCTTGAAAGGTGTGAATCCTGCGAGGGGGATCACCCCGAAGGGGTGTAAGCGGGCTTTACACCCCTCCGGAGGAGGCAAGGCCTCTTCGGGCTGAGGCCCAAAGCCCGCTTACACCCCTTCGGGATCCCCTCGCAGGATTCACACCTTTCAAGGGGCGCATCCCCTGGGATTTCTCTTGAAGGTAATGTGTTGCTTTAGATACTCTTGGTTAATGAAACTGTTTATTCCGTAAGTTCAGTACTTATTTAAATATTACTATGACAATGTGAAAATAACACAACCCTTCTTTCTAAATGTTGAAGACTGACATTTCTATTTTCAAATTTCATTTTCTTTTTATAAACGTTAACTAATATAATTTTTTTCCCTAAGTTGAAACATACACATATTGTTTACTATTTTTTTTATAATTTTTTATTTTACATTTATACTTTGTGTTTAATTTTATTATTATAATTTTTATTTTTTATTTTTTATGAAATTTATTTTTTATTTTTTTTTTATTTGCTATTTTTCTTTTTATTTTTTTATTTTTATTTAAATTTATTTTTCTAACTTTTTTTTTTTTTTTTTTTTTTTTAATTTTTTTTATTTTTTTTATTTTTTATTTTTAACTTTGTTTAATTTTTTTTTCTTTTATTTTTTTTTTTTTATTTTTTTTATGTATTTTGTATTTTAATTTCTTTAATTTTAATTTATATTTAATTTTTTTAATTTTTTTATATTTTTTTAATTCTTTCATTGACTTTTGTAAGTTTAGTTTAAAATTATATCTTTGGTGAATTTTTTTTTATTTTTATTTTTTTTTTTTTTTATTCTTTAATTTTTCATTTATACTTTTTATTTTTTTTAATTATATTTTAATTTTTTAAATTTTAATTTTTTTACATTTTTAATTTTCTTTTGTAAGTTTATTTTGCTTTTAATTTTGTATGTAATTGTTTTTATTTTAATTTTTTTATTTTATTTAAATTTTTTTTCTTGCAAGTGATGCAACTGTTATAATTATTGCAGTTAATTTGTTTGTGTTATGTGTGGTGTGTGTGTGTGTGTGTGTGTGTGTGTGTGTGTGTGTGTTGTGTGTGTGTGGTGTCGTGCTGTCATTTATTCTTAGTTCTCATTACAATAGGTTGGTTAGGATTTATGCATAAATCTTTTGATTAAATGTTACATATCGTTAATGTAAAATTAACATTAATGTTAGAGATATATGCATGAAAAAGTGTGAGTAGGTGAGTTTTTGATATGCTATGTTAGTTACTTTACTGTTTAGGTGGAACTTTGTAATGTTTAGAAGTTTATTCGTGCTTAGAATTCAAATTACTTGGCAAAAATATTCCTAGATTTTAGATGAGTAATGCATATTTTTATTTGGAAAGGACTTAATTAGAGTTAGATATATTCCTTGGGTATGTTGGGTGTGTGTGTGTGTGTGTGATGTGTGTGTGTGAGTGGTTGTGTGTGTGTCATTTATTCTTAGTTCATACAACAGTTAGGTTAGGACATGATAAATCTTTGTAAATGTTACTATCGTTTAATGATATAATATCATATTGTTTACATAAATGATTCTGTTCTAACATGTAAATATCGTCAATTGCAATGCATCTTGCAAAGATAAACCCATCTTTCTAAATGTTGAAGACTAACCTTTCTATTTTCAAATTTCATTTTCTTTTTGTCAACGCTTCCCAATGAAAATCACTAAGTTTGAACTAAAATTTATTCTTGACTACTTTTTATAATTTTTTTATTTTCATTTATACTTTGTGTATAATTTTATTATTTTAATTCTTTATTTTTATTTTATTTTGCTTTATTTTTATATTTTTTTTATTTGGCTATTTTTTATTTTTATTTTTTTATTTTTTATTTAAATTTATTTTTCTAACTTTTTATTTTTTTTTTTATTTGTTTAAATTTTGGTCATGTGTACATCGTTTAATATTTTTTTCTCTATTTTAATTAATTAATTTCTTATCTTTTTAATTTTTTATTTTCTTTTATAATCTTTATTTTGCATTTATCTAATTTTGTAATTTTTTTATTTTATTTTAATTTTATTAATTTTTTAAAATTGTTTTTAAATTTTTTAATTTTCTTTTGTAAGTTTATTTTGCATTTATACTTTGTTAATTTTTTTATTTTATTTAATTTTTTATTTTTTTAATTTTCTTTTGTAAGTTTTATTTTGCTTTTAATACTTTGTTTTTTTTGTTTTTTTTATTTTAATTTTGAAGTCTTGTAATGTTTCATAAATAATTATTGTTTTGTAGTTTATTTTGCCTTTATACTTTGTTTAATTTTTTTTTATTTAATTTTTTAATTTTTTTAATTTTTTTAAAATTTTTTTAAATTTTAATTTTTTTAATTATTATTTTTTTTGTAAGTTTTATTTTTCATTTTTAATTTATTTAATTTTTTTTTTTTTTTTTTTTATTTTCATTTTATTTTTTTTTATTTTTTTTAATTTTTTAATTTTCTAACATGGAACTTTGATAATGTTAGCAGTTTATTCGTGTGTGTGTGGTGTGTGTGTGTGTCGGTTGGTGTGTGTGTGTGTGGTGTCGTGTGTGTGCATTTATTCTTACTTCATTACAATAGTTAGGTTAGAATATGATAAATCTTTGAGAAATGTTAGGATCTTTAATGTAAAATAAAATTGATATGTTACAATATGCATGAAAAAAGTGTGAGTAGGCACGTTTTTGTATGCTATGTTAGTTACTTTACTGTTTCTAAGTGTGGAACTTTGTTAATAGCAGTTTATTCGTGTTTAAGTGGTGTTAGGTTTGTCGTTGCTACATCATAATTTTTAGTTCAGTGTATACTTATGTTATGTTATAGTGTTGAAACTTATGCTTACGTTCAGCATTACTCGTTGAAGGGTATAAGAACTATTATTACTGTTATGTTTATCCAAAGTATACTCGAAATGTGACTTGAATCAACTTAGATCAATAGATCAAATAGATCACAACTGGCCAGGAGGGTGGCTAGGATGGTTATGATGGTGGTTTGATTTCTGGATTGCTGATTTATGGTAGTAAAACATCAAAAATTTTAGAAAAATTTGACCTTAATCAATAGACAATAGCATCACAAGATGGTCAGAGGAGTTGGATAGTGTTTGATTTATGATTTAACTGATTTTAGTTGTAAAACGATTACATTTTAGGTAAAAATTTGACCTTTAATCAATAGATCAATAGATCAATAGATCCAATAGATCAAGATAAATAGATCATGATTGGACAGGAGGAGGGTAGGTTGGGTGGTTTGATTTGACTGATTACTGATTTAGCGGTATGTAAAACATGACAATTTTAGTAAAAAATTTGACCTAAATCAATAGATCAAATAGATCAATAGATCAATTAGATCAAAGATCAATAGATCCAAACTGTCCAGGAGGGTGGGATGGGAGTTTGAATTACTGATTTACTGCTTTAGACTATGTTAAAACGTAAATTTAAGTGTATAAACATAAAAAGAATAAGAAATGTTTATTGTTATTTTATTTAATTATTATTTATTTATTTATATTTTTTTTTCTGATGGTTCTGAAGACATATGTCTCGAAGATGCTACAGAACTCGAGAAACATATTATAAAGACTATCAATATTGTGTTATCATTACTACAAATATTTAATAACTCGGCACGGCACCGGAGCCAGCACCGGTGCATCTGTCACCTTCTACTCATCTGAGTCAGACTCCTTCTTCAATTCTTCTTCCGTTCCTCCTTCTTTCTTCCTTTCTTCTTTTGTTATGTTATTTCTTCTTCTTTTTGTATATAATAGGGGTCCCTGGGAACTCCGAAAACAATCCGCTTCCAATCTCACGTCTCCGACTCCACTCGCTCCTACAATGTCTCCAAGTGTCAGTTTTCTATGATGCATTTTAATTTTTATGTGCAGCGCGCCGCCTGCTTACTGTGTTCGCAGGATGTGATAGAGGTGTGAGTTTCTCCGACTAGATTACTTCATTACAATATAGCTCAAATCTAATTTCACTCGGATTCCTTAAAGCCTAACATGGTCTTTCAGGGCTATTGACCTTGGGCGCTAAGCGGGCGAGCACCCCCTTAGGGTACCTACGTCACCAAACTCGCGTGTGTGTGATGTGTTGTCACCACAATAACATATACCAAGTAATGAAGCAAATTATCTCTATTCCTCCTAGCGATAAAGGGTGGCACCGCGGCACAGTGGAGACTTACTTACACATTATCGAATGTTAATATTGAATTATTTTCTTTCGAATATATTTTTCATGTTAAATGCTACCAGAGCACGTTAAAGAACATTAAATATGTCTATTGTATGGTAATCATCAGTAAATCGTTGGAACCATCAATGAATGTGATTTATTTATCATTTAAAACTCTAGGAACCAAAAAAAGACCTTTGGGGGGCCTCGCCCCCCGTTGGGGTTAAAATCCTTATCTCAAAACCTCGGAAGTCGTTTCCAGACCTTAAGAATCGGTTCTCTACCGACCTTGAAAACCTTAACCTGACACGTCAATCTTGGGAAAATACCAAAGATGTGCAAATATTTTTGCTTTGGCAACATTTGCAACATTTCAACATGCTTAATGCAAATTCTGGCTGTGACTTGGCTGTCAGTTTCCCTATTATTATTATACGTCTATGCCTGTTTAAGATGTGTTAGGTTTGTCGTTGTGGTTATATTCATAGTTCAGATGGCTGACGTAAGCTTTATTTACATTTAAAACTTTGTTACGTTAACAGGGTATAATTGATTGACTTTGTAAAAATGAACTGATTCTATGTTTATGTTATTCCAAAATGATACTCGAAATAGGACTTTGAGATCAATAGATCAATATAGATCAATAGATCAAGTGTGAATGACAGAGGTGGTTGGATGGTGGTTTGTGATTTACTGATTTTTACTGATTTTAGGGTATGTAAACATGGACATTTAGTAAAAAATATGATACCTTAATCAAATTAGATCAATAGTGTCAATAGATCAATGCATAATAGATCGTGTGAGTGTGTAGTCTAGTGTATTTGATGCTGGATGGTGGATTTGATTTTACTGATTTAACTGTTGATTATAGGTATGTATAAACGTTCCAATTTAGTAAAAAATGTTTGACTGTTGTATGTCTAAGTATGTGATGTAATGTTATGATCTAGATCAAGGATGTAGCAGGAGGGTGCTGTGATATGAGTGTTTGATTTACTGATTACTGATTTAGTTAGTGGTAGGGTATGTAAAACATGATCATTTTAGTAAAATGTTCATGACCTTAATCGATGGTGAGTGCAAGGTGAGACCAATAGATCAAGAAGTGGGAGCGAGGAGGGTGGCTGAATGGTGGTTTGATTTACTATTTAGCTGACGTTAAGGGTATGTAAAACAGGACAATTTAGGTAAGAGAATATGACGCGATAATCAAAGATTATAGCATCAATAATCAAGTAGGCATAAGTAGATCAATAGGATCAATAGATTCACGAGGTTGGAAGGGAGGTGGGCTGGAGGGTGTGTCGATTTAGCTGGATTTACTTGAGTTGTATAAATCGACAAACACGTTATGAGATTTAGTAAAAGAATATGACGTAATCCGAAAATATCAGAGTAAGATCAATGAGGTCAAGTAAGATCAATAGATACAAGGCGGTCAGGAGTAGTGGATGGGATAGTGGTGTTGAGATTTACCGATGGTTAACGTGAGTTTAGGGTAGTAAAGAACGGTAAGATTTGATGTAAGTATGATAAACAAAAGAATAAGAGAAATTGGTTATTATTATTTATTATTTTAGTTTATTGTATTGGTAGGTTTATTCTTTTGATTTCTTCTTGAGGTTCGTGAAAAGCGCATGGTATTTTCGAAATCTACAGAGCCAATAACATCCTATATAAGCACGTCAATATTGTTGTTATACGAATGTTTTAACTCGGCACGGCAGTGCCTCCGACGCGCCGGTGACGGACCGTCACAGGATTCACATACAGAGTATGTGCTAGAAATTTCAACTCTGGATCTCTCACGCAGAGTTTCAGCCAGATTGACGGGAACAGCTTTGGATTTTTAATGGGGGTGGCCGCCGCCCTGTCGGGAGCCGCACGGGGGAGTAACCTGCGTCTACGACGAGTTACCTCCGCCAGTCTGAAGACACCGCGCTGCCAAATTTGTAACGCATACGACTGAACTCTACCCATTAGTATGATAATCGGACTGCGAGGAACCGGATGCGAAAGGAAAAACCGCGGTGGAATAATAACAAAAAATAATAGTAAATAATAAGTAATAATAATAAAAATAATAGATAATAATGAATAATAATTAATGAATGAATGAATAATAATGAATAATAAGTGAGGATTAAATAGAACTCGAGGATGAGTTCGGAAGGCGGAGCGATACTGCGCGTTGCGATGCGGTGCAGGTGCGGTGCGGAGAGCGGGCGGGCGTCGCGAGCGCGGGTGCGTGGAAGGAGACGCGACGAAGGCTAAAAAACAACGTCAGAAGTTCCTCCCGAAAGACAATTGCTTCGAGCAGTAATAAAATATAATGAATGAATTGTGATGATTTGTATGCGCAGCGGGCGGCGCTCAGTCTGTGTCTGTCGCGTCAACAGAGCCTTCGATCTGTTTTGGACGCTCCAGGGTGGGCGGTCGGCGAATGTGTGTAGGACTGAACAGTCACCCGTCTCAGAAGCCGCCACAAGGGCGAACCGGAAGTATTCGGTGTCCGCCCTCGGGGTGACCGCCCCCGCTATGATATCATCCGTACAAGACTTGGAATTACACGATTCAGAGCGTATCCGCGATGACAATAGATGTAGATTCAAGTTGCTTTGACCTATGAGTGCTCTGAATACTTTTTGAGAAAAAGTGTCGAGGTGAGACTGTCCCCATCTACTGAGGCTTTAGTGATATAAATATTAGGATATATATAGATTATTATATATATATATAATAGTATAGATTATATTAATATATATATATATAGTATATATTAATATATATATATATATTATATAGTATAATATTATGTATAATATAATATAGATATATATATATATATATATATATATATATATATATATATATTATTTGAAAAAAAAAAAAAAGATAAAGGAAAAATCTTAAAGAAAAATAGTAAGAGAGAATAAGTTAACGTTTCGGAACTTATTATCCTTGTGTCCTCATCGGATACTAAAAAAAATTAACAATTATTAATATACATGAAATATAAAAAATATTGAAATAAAAAAATAAAAAATATAATTCAAGCAAAAAAAGACAGATGGCGTCACATTCTTAATACTTTGTTTATCTTATCATGAAAAATTAATTGCTTCAAAAGCAAGTCCTTAATATGATCTGATATAAATCTTTTTGTAATTGGATCAAAATTGAAAAATCCTTCTGACGTTAAAATTACTTTTAGTAGAAATGAAAAAGGACTCAATCAATTGATTTAAGTTTTTATCTTTGGAACGAAACAAAAATTATGCACCATTCCAATTAATAACATGATCTTCTTGTGATAAATGTCTAAATACAGCACTACTTGCATTGCCTCTCCTGACTTCAAGAATCCTAATTTCTAATAATACCACAAAACGAGAAGCCATATGAGGTGTTTACAACATTCCTTGCAATGATTTATATTTTGGCGAAACTTTAATTAAAGACCTTAAAAACAAGAATAGACCAACATATAGGTGAAGTCAAGAGAGGCAATGCAAGTAGTGCTGTATAATACATTACTATCTCTCCTTAGAGTTAAACCATTGATTGAAATCACTTGAAAGTGTTAATTGGGCATGTTTATATTAACGTTTAATTAAAAATTGGAGATATGCCAGTTTCTGAAAAGTTTGAAAAATAAATTCAGTTTTTGTTTTAGAAATTGTGGATCACAATAATGGAAAGCTCTTAAAAATATATTATAGATAATATTATTTTTATTATATGAGGGGGGAAAAGAGAAGTAATGAAGAAGTTGATTTGTATGAGTTGGCTTACGATAAACTTTAAAGGCTAGTTGAGTTCCAGTTTATAATTAATTAAAAGTTCAAAGTAGTGCAATCCTTTATTTTGACCTTCAGAGATAAAGGCAATTGTTGGAGTCAAAACATTAATTTGTGAAAGAAATAGATCTATTGAAAAAGAATTAGGTACAATAGCAAGAACATCATCAACATATCTTTTCCAAGAAAAGACTTGAAAATAAAGAGGTGCACGTGGAAGAAGTCTTGTCTCAAAGAACTCCATGTAAATGTTTGCTATGATTGGACTCAAACTACCTCCCATATTTGTACCAAATATTTGGAGAAAAAAATTGTTACAGAAAGTGAAAACACTTTGTGCCATGCATATCTGTAAGTAGCTAATAAAATGTGGAATAGGTTTAGGAACCATATGAGACAGCAAAAATTCAGTCAAAAATTCAAGTAAATGAGGAATAGGAACATTGATAAAAAGGCTAGTGACATCAAAGCTAACCAAACAATGATTGTATGGAACAAATCTTTCTATTTTTTCAATTAAATTTCTTGCATTTAGAATGTGTGAAGGAGAAATAGTTCCCATCAAAGGTGAAAGAAAAAGGCCAACCACTTAATTAGTTCAGAAAAAGCATCTCTACGTGAAGAAATAATTGGTCTAAGTGGAACCCCTTCTATATATAATTTGGGAATCCCATATAAATAAGTGAGTGTTGGATTGGACACCAAAACCTTTTTGAAAATATAAATTGGTATCAAAGGTTTGATATATCTATTGAATGAATATATCTGTGAGTTAGAAGGATCAGTGTTTAATTTTTCATAAACATTTACATCATTGAGTAAAGTTTCAACCTTAGAAACATAATCATTAAAGTTTAAAATAACAACACCAGCCCCTTTGTCATCTTTGCGAAGGATAATTTCTTTATTTCTTCTTAGAGAGGAAATGGCATTGTTAAATCTTCGTGGAAGAAAGGTATTCATTTTATTTAACTTATTCACGAGAAGAGGAAGTAAGTTTTTATGTGAACTAAATGAGGACAAAATTTTTAGTTGTTAAAAGGAGAAATTCCAATAGAAAAACCAAGTCCAAAACACAATAATGTTGCTTCAAACACATCAAGTTGGACTCCCGAAAATGTGAGTCGATAAAGACCATGAAAGCTTGACTTATCAGTGTTAACAGTTTTTAACTTGTAAATAAAATGTTAATCATATAATAAATAGCTTCTTTATAAATAAAAATTAAAAAAAAAAAAAATCTTTTCAAAAGTTAGCTACCTCAAAGGAAAATAACAATTTTTAAATATAATATAGATATATACTAATATTTATTATATATATAATATATATATATATATAATATATATATATCATATATATATATATATATTATATTATATATATATATTATATATAATATATATAATAATAATATTATATATATATATATATATATATTTATAATATATATATTTATATTATATCTATATATTATTATATATATATAATAATATTATATTATATATATATATATATATATTATATATATATAATATATAATATAGTATATATATATTATATAAATAATAGTATCTCAATAGATATATATTATATATATATATATATATATATATATTTTACATACCCTGGCAAATCCCTCTACCAATCCTTTCAAACTTTCTTTAGATTCCCCACACAAAAACAAACCATCTGCGTACTATAAGTAGGGCTCCTTCCCCTCTCTTCCATTCTCCATCATTCTAACACCTTCCACTACCACCCCTACCTTTAATTCTTTCATCACCCCATCCATATACAAATTAGACTGTTTTCGTTTTTGTCATTTATGCTTACGTTTGCTAAGAAATGCTTACTCAGTTTTTGGACAAATTTCGTGCAAAAACGACCGCGTATTTTCCTACGAAGAGCTTACCTTTTGCTTTATCAAAACAATTGGAATGCAGCTGTGTTGTGATGCAGCCCGTCGATTTGGAATAAACAGTAATGAAAACATAACAGATAGTTTATATTTCAAATAATTGATCAGCTATTGTGGTAGAGTTTATCGATTTGGAAGAAATTAGATTTACAGCTAATTTTATTTAATGAAACATTCATCAATTCAAACGGGCCTACCACGCCGCCGTATTGTTTGTTTATATTTCTGCGTAAGCACGTCCTGAATTCGGTAAGCACGGGAAATAGCAACCTTACAGAATTAAGGAAATTCCTTACGTTTGGTGATCATTTCTTGCGATCTTGCGCTAAGTTTGAAAAAAAAACGAATGCAAACTCAAGCATTTCTTACGTATGGTAATCATAAATTTAAAAACGAAAACTACTTTAAATACGCTAACTATAACTGGAATGACCCCTTTGACTCTGAAGACGCTTCGGCTTCTGTTGATAGAGTGGGAGCTGTAATCGTTGATGGGATGAGCAGGTTCATTCCTTCTTCGACTAAATATTTTTCTCCTCAAAATCCATAGTTAGATCATGCTTGTTCTCTGGCCATTCAGGCTAGAGACAGTGCGTATCAAGAGTGGAAAATTTCTCTTTCTCCTATCGTTCTCGCTAATTTTCATTCAGCTCTAAATCATTTTAGAGATACTCGGACTTTCGTTAAACGAAAGTGAGCTGACCTCCTTGGTTCTCGTACTGACAAATCTTTCTAGCCTCTTGCCAAAAACATCTCAAGCAACTTCTGTAAATCTGCCTTTCCTCCTCTTATTCGTTCTGATGGTTCTGTTGCTAATACTCCAACTGAAAAGTCCAATCTCTTTGGCCGCCTGTTTTCCTCTAACTCATCTCTGGACGACTCTGGCATTCCTCTTCCTCCTCCTCCTTCTCCTCTCAGGTGTCCCATGCCTTCGCCTGTGATTACATTTGATCTGTTGCATGGGCTCCTGAAATATATGAAAGTTAGGAAGGTGGGTGGCCGGATGGCATTCCTCTCCGAGTTTTGAGGAAGCATGCTTCCATGCCGGCTCCATCCCTCTTTCAACTATATTCTTTATGCCTCAATATTAGCACTTTCCCTCAGTGCTGAAAGCCCGTCTATGTCCAACCTATCCCGAAGAAAAGTAGCCACTATGATCTTTCTACCTATCGCCCTATAACTCACTTGTATTCTATCTAAGATCTTTGAAACCCTTCCAACTCTCATTTCTTAGATCATCTGGAATCTCATTCCCTTCTTTCCGATCACCAATGCGGCTTTCAGTGCTCAAGGTCTACTGGTGATATACTTTCTTATCTAAACGATTTATGGTTTTCCGCCCTTAGGAACTACGGGGAGATTTATGTGGTGCCGTTTGACATATTCAAAGCTTTTGACCGGGTATGACACACGCCACTATTTTCCAAGCTCCCTTCCTTTGGGTTTTCTCCTTCTCTTTGCCTACTAATGTCTAGCTTTCTTTCAAATCGCTCAATATCGGCTGTTGTTGATGGGGCGGCTTCTTCTTTTTCTGTCATTGGTAGTGTCCCTCAAGGTTCTGTCTTATCTCCTACTTTTTATTAATTATCTTCTCACCTGCACATCTGACTCCATTGACTCATATACCAATGAATCAACCCTTCATTCTTCAACTCATTTCAAATCTGCTTCCTCTTTTACTTCTAGAATTGCCTCTTCGTCTTAATCATTCTGATTCTATTTTCGCTATTCTGGATATGAATTTCCGGTGTCGTCTCAACCTTGTGAATTCAATGTTTTAAAACCCAACTTCTACAAATCTCCCTCTCTAAGACACCTCTAACTTTCCTAACAATTTCGATGGTTCTCTCGTCTCTCCTGTTAACAATATAAACATCCTTGGCCATACCATAAAAAAAAAAAATGTCTTGGAGAACCTCAGATCACAACGCCACTATCACTGAACTGGGAATTCTGTTTAAACGTGCGAGACTTTTTTTCCTCTTATCAGTTACTCCAAATTTTTACCAAAAGGGGGGGGGGGAGGGTTTTTTTTTTTTTTCTCCATCCCCCCCGGGTCCGCCTTTCGTATGAATACTGCTCTCATATCTGGGAGGCTCTGTTTCACCGGCTTTTGGATAGGGTCGAGTCAAAGGGCAAAAAGCTTATAAGCTGTTCTATACTTTCCAATTCATTTGACCCTCTATCTTTGAGCCGTGATGCTGGAACTTTATCTCTTTTCTTAGGTACCGCAGCGGCAAGTTCTCGAGGGAACTTACCACTCACGTAACAATACCTTTACGAACCCCTCGTAGCACAAGGGGTGATGTGTCTGTACATGAGTTTTGTGTTGATATTAGTAACTCCAGGTTTGTTCGCTGCGGTGCTTCCTTCTTTCCAGCCATCTCTGCTCTGTGAAATTCTTTTCCATCTTTTGTGTCTCCTACTGAATTTAATCTCCCTCACTTTGAAGCCTGCTTCTGTACTCATCTGCGAAATCTGAGTTAAATGGGAACACTTATGATGCGTTTAACACACCCTCCTTGAATAGGGCTCTGACCGTGAGTGGTAGTAACAACTGTAAAAAAAAAGAAATAGCCATGGAGACGTGGCACATCCCTATCTCACTCCACTATTAATATTAAACCATTTACTTTCCACTCCATTTATTTTTACATACGCTTCACTATCGACATGCATACTTTTGATTCCATTCAGAAGTCTGCCGTTAACACCATATATATCACTAACACCTGTCACAAATCTTTCATATTAATTCTCTGCCTGTCTTACGCCAGTTGCAAGTCCATAAAACCTAAATAGAATTCATTCTTGTTCTCTCATTTTCTCACTCATTTATTTCAATGTAAAAATTTTATCCACACATCCTCTACCACTTCTAAATGCACCTTATTCTTCGCCAATCAGTCCCTGAGTCAGTCGACGCACTCTTTCAACCAAAATAACAGCATGCATCTTCAATACAACACTTAGTAAATTAATTCCCCTTTAGTTCCTACCGTTCCCCTTATTCCTCTTACCTTTATATAAGGGTGCTATTACTGTTCGACCCCAATCCTTTGGAACTATACCCTCCACAAACGTTTTGTTACACAACTTCCATATTCAGTCAAATCACAATCGCGCTTCCATTCTTGGTCATTTCACCAGTAATTAAATCTATACTTGCTGATCTACTATTCTTCAACTTTCTCACACTATCTTTTACCTCCTTCCTAACAATCACCTCATCCACAAAATAACTATTTTTTCTTACACTATCAAACCCACACACACACACATTCACTATCACATCTTTATTACTGTCAATATTATATATATATATATATATATATATATATATATATATATATATATATATTTATATATTATATTATATATTATATATATATATATATTTTTATATTATATATCTTAAATATTATTTATATAATATATATATACTACCTAACATAATATAATATATATATATATTATATATATATATATAATATATATATATATATATATTATGTTCATGTTCATTTATTTTGCTCAAGAACTATTCTAGAAATGACAAAAATTGTAAGAGACAATTGCCCTCATGAGTTCAAACATAAATTGCCGAGAGGCAAAAGTTAATTAGTTGCTCGTACGAGGAGAAAAGTCTTTCGTCTCGTGTGTATCTGGCAGAAAAGGAATGAGAAGAGTTGATCTTTCCATATGTTAACCAATCATTTTCTTATGAAATAGTAAGTTTTTACAGATTATTATTATTATTATTATTATTATTATTATTATTATTATTATTATTATTATTATTATTATTATTATTATTATTATTATTATTATTATTATTATTATTATTGAATTTCATTATAAGATCGCTTATTAATAGTGAAATATTTTTAAATTCTTCTTCTTTGTGTAGCATGTTATTATATGGTTTATCATCTTCAATACGATTGTCAAATTTCTTTAAATTAATTTTTATTATGTTCATAATCAAATAGCTTAATAAGATAATTATTAAAATATCAACTCATCATTTTATAGTTTTGCAATAATTTTATATTATATATTTTATATTCTAAATTTTAGTGTGCTTTACAAGCCTTTTCCGATTTTCTGAAAGCCTCAATCGCTACATGATCGAATTTTTTCAGAACCATTTCAGAGTAGATGAGTACAACAAGTTATTTAAACTTTTAATCTAATATTTCTCAAGGACACTTTAAACCTTCAGGCATCACAACAGAAAAAAGCTCAAGTCTAAATTAACAACTGATGAAACAAAATTAAATTTATTAAAAAACAAAAAAAGATTAAGAATTATCTTTAAATCTAAGATCCTAAAATAAAAATATAACAGTAGAGTAATTCTTTAATTAAGGTATAATTCCACTGGACCTTTTCCCGCGCTGGAAGATGCATGCTTTCACCCTGTGGGGAAACAGCTGGGAGAAATGTTCCAAAATTGTTATTCAACTTGATTTACCGTGTTTTGTACGGAAATATACTTATAAATTATTTTTGATTGGCTTGAATCTATGTTGGTACATTTTGTCACATTTTTATTAGTTGTGCATCCAATTTAAGTCTACGTGTAGTCAGACTTAGGACAATGGAATTGGTACTCACCACTTTTTTTATTATTGTTATTATTATTATTATTATTATTATTATTATTATTATTATTATTATTATTATTATTATTATTATTTTTATTATAATTAGTATAATTACTTTTATATTATTATTATTATTATTATTATTAGTTAACTAATTAATCAAGAAGTTAACTAATCGATTAATTAATTAATTAGTTAAAATATTAAATTATATTTTTTTTTAACTTCTTAGAATTTGATTCAAAATATTTTATGATTAATATATATATATAATATTGTATAGTTATATATATGATATGTATTTGGGAGCTTCTATGTATGTCTTCAATGTATAAATTATAATATAGTTTTTCTTTGGTGGATTTATTTTTAAATAATTTTTCTAATATTCGAAATAATATATTGTTTTTTATATAATATTATATATAAAGATATAAGAAATATATTATATATATATATATATATATATTATATATATATATATATATATATATATATAGTGGTTGGTAGAGGGTGCTTGTGTGATGTCCTCAATCAATAACACTATATTCAGTTGATTTAAAATTAAAAATAATTATTTTTACCAGTTAGACTTTGGTGTAGAAAATTTGCTTGATTTTGACATTTTGTAATGAAAATGAGTATAGTGGATTTTCATTACATTTGAGAACAGTTTGTCTTTTAGCCAGACTCTGGAGGTCAAAGCGTAGGCTAATATGGTGGTTTCCGAGAGCGTTAGCTTTCTTTCAAGAGAGAGACTAAATGTGGACTAAACAGTACGGCTTAACTTGGCGAAAGAGATCGTTTCTTGTGGAGACTTTGCAAAATCGGCAACAACAAGGCGACAAGTTTCCTACCTGCCTTGTTGTGACCTGAATTATCTTTTCAAGATTGAGGAAGAATGGCCGACTTTACATACTCAAGTGTTAAGAGTAGTGAGATACCACGAACTCGGTATCTCACTATTGTTAAGGAAAGACTCCTTGTATATATTTTTGTAAAGCTTTATGCAATGATTTCGTTTGCGTAAATAGATAAATTATAGAAATTTTTAGAATTACAACTTTTATGTAACAAAAATTAGTATTATTTGCAAGAAACATATTTACAAATATATACACAAATACAATGGTTCAAGTTGATGACTACATATTTTTTCGCAATTAAAAAAAAAAGAAGAGATTTTGGTACCTTTGAATGTTGCAGGTTGAAAAATTAGTAACACAAATCATGGAAGTTTGAAGAAGTTTGTATCTGAAAATAGTATCAAAATGACGAAAAGAGTGAAAGCAGTAAAAGTTAAGAAAAGATTTATGAGTACTAAAGGTTATGTAATATATGCATCTATACCCAAAAAATCTATAAGTTTGCTGAATGGTTAATAAAATACTCAAAGGTATGGAAGATCTACATTATTATAGTTATTATATGTAATAAAAACTTTATTCAGTTTCGTTAATATTGTGGTCATATTTGCTCTTATTAACAGATTTCAAATTTTTTTTTCTCGATCCCGGTCATCATTGAACAACTTTAATGCTTTTACTAGTAATGTTTATTCTTTAAATTATATTTGACATACAAGAGAAGAAATGGTGTGATAGTTGAAAAGTAATACTTCGATTACTAGTGACTAATTTTACGTTAAACTTTGTTAGGTCTACTCCAAGGTAGGTCAGGTGTGAATACTCACACCACAAATCATTTCTATTTTTTCCAACTTTCTAATTATAAACTTATTTAGCATCTTGCTTAGGAAAACCATGATATTCTTTTTTACTTTTAAAATTCTAATCTTTATAGATCTTCAAATTTTTTTTTCTACGTAGGTGGCACTCGAACACTTTATTACACAGGTCAACAAAGAGTTTGTCCCAAGACAAAGAATACGTTTCTTACATGTTGTTTCATGCAGAATTCAAAATAATGTAAATTTTTCTCTATCACGCACAGTTTTTTTAAAGATCCGCGGTATCCCTCAAATTTCTCGTTAATTTAGGAAAATATCAGTTAAGCTGTTAAAATTTAAAGCGAACTACTTGAAAAAAAATTTAGAAATCATAAATCTACAATGTTGGGAAAAGCCTGTCAGTTAGTCACTGATGCTTGGGAACATTGTGGTACACGGTTAAACTAGCATCTGAAGTCTCATCATATATATCTGTATATATTATATATATAGATATATTATAGTGTAATAGTATATTATATATTAAATATAATACGTATATATATATAATTAGACGATCGTCATACCTCAATATGATAGTAATGCGCTTGCGCGATCCCGGAAGGAGCCCTCAACCTTATAAAATACATGATACTCTATAAAGTAATAATGAAAACGAAAATCTCGCTCTTCTTTAGGAAAAAAGTTATTATAATAAAATATTATATATTATTATATTAGTATATATTATATATATATATATATATATATTATATATATACTTATATATATATATATATTATATAATATATATACATAGATTTTCTTTGTGTACCTAACAAAACTTATCATAACCGAACTAGAGGGCCTGAAATAAGACCTTATCTTGATGGATCAAAAATGAAAATTCTATGGGAGTTTTAACAATTTTCAGAGGCGTAACTTTTTTTCTTAAAGAGAGCGACGAATTTCGTTTTCATTACCCAGATTATTTATTTAGAGTATATTCCTGTGATTTTTTAATAAAAATCGAGGGTAAACCCCTCTGCACTACTATTACTCGATTATATATATATAATATATATATATTTATAATATGAATATATTATATATATATATATATATAATAATAAATTATATAGTATATATATAGATAGATAGATAGATAGATAGATAGATAGATAGATAGACTTTCATAATTCCGAGAAACCATATAAACAATCCAAATTGTTTTAGCTATCTATGTATGCGGGGAATTAACATTCGGATCACAACAACGACATTTTATTTCATTGATTAGGAAGTGCTGTAAACATTACTTCGGCTGCAAAGTGGGTGACAAGGATAAAATGTGGGCCTCTCATGTTCGTTATGCAACCTGTGTTAGGCTTCTCAGTGGATGGGATAAGATAAATCATTATCAGAAGAAAGTGTGGCCACAACGATCTCTGACTCTAGGAGAGAAAAATGTCATCAATCACTCCTCTTGTTGATCCTCGTAAAATTTATCTGCCTCCCTTGCATATTTAGCTAGGATTAATAAAAAATTTCGTCAAAGGTATGAATAGAACTGGCAATGGATTCAAATAGATTTTCTCTGTGCATACCTAACAAAACTTATCATAACCTGAACTAGAGGGCCTGAAATAAGACCTTATCTTGATGGATCAAAAATGAAAATTCATAATGGGAGTTTAACAGATTTTCAGGAAGGCTGTCAAACTTTTTCTTAAAGAGAGCGACGATTTTCGTTTTCATTATTCTTCATTATTATTTATTTAGAGTATATCCTGTGATTTTTTATAAAAATCGAGGTGAGCAAAATTAACATTATATTACCATATATTATATATAGTAATATTACATATAAGTTATATAGATATATATATACATATATATATATATTATATAATTATATATAATAGATATATATATAAGAAGATAGTGAACGATAGAAGATGAGATAGACTAGATAGATAGATAGATAGATAGATAGATAGATAGATAGATAGATAGATAGATAGATAGATAGATAGATAGATAGATAGATAGATAGATAGATAGGAAGTTATTTTATTGGCCCACAAATAAGGAAGCTGATGAAAGACCAACAGTTTTTGTGGAACCACAGAGCAGAGAACTATTCTGACTTTGTGAAAGAGATACTGACATCATACAAGGCCTTGGGATGCAATATGAGCCTAAAAATCTACTTCCTCGACTCTCACTTGTGCTTCTTCCCTGAAAATCTTGGAGCAGTCAGTGACGAACACGGCAAGAGGTTTCACCAGGACATTCTAAGCTTTGAAACTAGGTACCAAGGAAAGATGAGCAGTTCTACGTTGGCTGATTACTGTTGGTCACGAAAAAGGGACTTACCAGAAGCTAAATACCGCCGAAAATCAACTGCCTCCACATTTTAAAGGTTAGTTTTAATATAAAATTAGCCGGATTTGTAAATTTATTTTATACATTTTTTTAAAAATTTAAATATGCTATCTCAGAAAAACTATGGGTGACAGAAGAAAAACTGAAAACATATTTGAAATCGGCGGAAAAATTCTATAAAGTTCACTTATTTCAGTTTGCGGGACAAAATTTTTTTAAAATAATTTTGTTGACCAGTGTTATCATTTGTCGAAGCTTTGGTTTTAAGTTGGTGGTTTTCTTTGCATTCTTGGCCATTATAAGAAATTTCTATAAATGCACACGAAGGAGGGAAACTCGACATTTTATTATTATTTCACAGACCGCTGGTGATAAAAAATATTTTGAATTATTATCCAAATGTTTTTCTGAATATGGTTTGAAACGCATCCTAATGTATTCTTCCATTTAACTACAATATTGATTTGTTTAAGGCTTTCAATTCACAACCATAACTTCTTTTCCTTTCTTAAATAAATAGCAAATTAAAAAATAAACTGTTTTGAATTGCCATATTTCTAAATTATTTTATATTAATTATTCTCGATGTTTCTTTTAAACTTTTGCCATACCTTTCCCTCTTTATAAAAGAATTTAAAGAAAAAAAAATAAAGCAATTTAAAACAGGCGAATAAACCTGTTATTAGATAAAAAAAGAAGAGTAGAAGCCTAAGAAAACAAAGAAGCGAAAGGAAGAATTAATGAACATTTCAAAAATCTGAAATCAAGATTTCAAACAAATGAGAAAATTTAAAATAAATTATAATAAAATCCTTATAAAACCAATAGAAACCATAAGAAATTTAAATTGAAGTATATCAAATTATATAGTTTTTAAACATATATTTCGACAGTAAATTAAAGAAGAACTACAAAATGTTTAAATAAAAATGAAATAAGTTCATATATATATATATATATATATATATAATATATATATATAGTATATTAAGTACGTAATATAATATATATATCTATATAATAATATCGTATAAATAGTAATATAATCGTATATATATATATAGTATATCAACAGTCCCTTTAATATATATAAATATCCTCTTCACAATACGATTGACTCATGATTTTATTGAAAGAGAATGCATTCCCAGGTTGGCCGAACTAAACTTTATCATCAAATTTAAAAAAAAAAAACAATCTAAAGTACAAAGAAAAGGAAATATACCACACGAGTATTTTATAAATAATTAAATGAATAAGTTAAAAGAGACGGGATCCGTCAATAATAAAAGGTGTTCAGAACGACTATTTGAAGTGAAAAAAATTTCACATTAATTTGATATTCGTAAGTGCCCATCGCAATAAATAAAACAGACTCTCTGTAGGTAATGTCCCTGACTCAGCTGTGCATTAAATTCTAAGATGGAAATTTCGCGTGAAAGCTTGTAAATTGTTCAAATGCTTTTGAAACAGATTTGCCATGCACCACTCACTTTGTTTTATATATATTTTGAACTATGTGATGCTTTCCGACGAGGCAGCTTTTCATATTAGAGATAAAGCCAACAAATTTAAAAACTGTATATGGAGTACTGAAAAACCACATGAAGTGAAAGAACGTGATATAAGATTCATCAAGGTCAAGAAGTTTGATATGGTTTTGGGAGATACCACATAATTTAGTCACTGTTTATTAAAATACGGGTTGTTATTGGTGAAAGCCATTTTAGAATGATGCAAAATTATTTTTATGGACTTGCACAACTAACAAGCACATATGAGATACGAGTGTTTTAGGAAGATGGCTTACCTTGTCATATCTGCAATTGGAATGTAAAATTATATGAACATATAGACAGGAAAGAAAATATAGTTCATGATCATATCAATGTATTAAGGTGTGAGAACAAATAAAAGAAATTGGAAACAAAACGAAGAATGAAAAATAATGAAAAAATATTTTAATTTAAAAAATAGTGATAAGAAATCTACGATACTCGAGAAACTTCAAGACTAAAATATAGTTCAAATTAAATTACAGGAAATATATAGCTTTGCACAAGTACTTTTTACCTGTCGATTTTCACTACTTGCAGAAATATTCATTCTCGCCATTTCGATGTTTCCAATATTTGCAAGGAAAGAGGAGGAAAGAAAACCATTGAAATGGAATCGCCTTTCCTCAAAGAGAGAAATATTACGAGCAACAAAGATTGGGAACAGGTGCAACCCTGTCTAAACCCACTTCCTATGAACTCGTTTAATGGGCTAGTCATTTCTTTTCTCTTCCTCTCTTCTCTTTATTCTTCTTCTTCTCTTCTTCTTTTCCTTTTTTCTTTTTTTTCCTTTTTTTCTTTTTTTCTTTTTTCTTTTTTTTTTTTTCTTTTTTTTTTTCTTTTTTCTTCCTTTTCTTTTTTTTTTGTTTCTTTTTTCTTTTTTTTTTTTTTTTTTCTTTTTTCTATTTTCTTCCCTTTTCTTTTTCTTTTTTCCTTCTTTCTCTTTCTTCCCTTTCCAATATTTATATTTTTCTACTTACTTCTCCTCTTCTTCTTCTCTCCTTTTTTCATTGCAGTTCATTTCTTCTTCTTCTTTCTTTCGGGAGAGAGAGAGAAGAGAGAGAGAAGGGAGTGAAGAGAGACGAAGAAGAGAGAGAGAGAGAGAGAGATGAGAGAGAGAGAGAGAGAGAGAGAAGAGCGAGAGGAGAGAGAGAGAGAGAGAGAGAGAGCCTAATTTTGCCCGGAGAAGCTATGCTTTCGACAAAAGAAAGAGAGATAGAAGGAGGAGAGTAAAGCAACAATTTTACTATCAGAAAGCTAATAAAGTACATTTAACACTTTTTTTTTGAATTATTAGATAATTCGTGCCTGTTGAACTAATTGCTAAATTAAAAGATTTCATCAAAATAAGAGAAAGGAAAATTTTCACTCAAATTTTGTCCCATTTTAATACTTGCTGCTGGAGCCCCCCCCCATTCCATACAACAAGAAGTGGACGATCCAAGATTGATGTGCCAGGCCACATGAAGTGGCCAGAACAGAGGGCCGTTAAGAGAAATGTAAAGAAGTTTGCGGTCTGATTGTTCCGTAAGGCCCGAGCCGGTCAGTAATGAATGTGTTTTACTGTGCGTCATTTGGTTTGGGGAGGGTCATCTTCAAAGTAGGGGAGGAAGGGGTTGTGAATTTAAATTATATTCCTGAGGAAGGATCTTGCTTGGAGCCAAAATGATTAGTAACCACCAAATGGGTTTGACAGGGAAAATGATTAGACCAAGTTACAATGTTGACATTGTAAAAAAAAACGGGTTATTTAAAGTTTCTCTAATAAATCCAAGGAAAATCTTAATTTCACCCTAACTAAACCTAACCTAACCTGAACTAACCTAACCTCTAACCTAACCTATACCTAACCTAACCTATCCTAACGCCTGCAGCGGGCTGTAAGGGAATTTTTTTTTATGTCGTGTCGACCATTTTGGGTAGTGCCCCTGCCCAAAGCAGAGACGGGATAACATTAATCTGGTTTGACGGTGTAGTGCGTGTCCGGGATACCTTCAAAATGAAGGGGAAAAGGGTCGACACATTCAAACTGATAAGGAAAATGGTCGACAGATTTTTTGTAAAAATATCGACCATTTTCCTTGTCCACGATTTGGGACTAGCTTCGTTTTTTTTTGTTTTTTTTGCTTTTTTTAAAGTTTTATCTCTTTAGCTCTCATTAACTCTCTCCAGTCTCTCTCTGCATGACGAAATGTTGCGTCGCTCTCTTTGTATCATCACTATTACAACGGAAACTACTCCTGAACTTTCAATCTCATACCTCCTTTATTTAGAAGGACTCGTGCGACAGGCCTTTCCACACAGCCTTATCCATTCTCTAATTCTCCAACCCCATACTTAATCTCTATATTCAGTCTTACACGTACTCCAGTGACAAAATCTGGAACACACTCCCCTTATTTTTTTTCTCACTTTTCTTTGACTTGCATACTTCAAACGGCCGGTATCGGGCATGTCGCCTTTAATATAACCGGGAATCATCTCTGTGAAGTTCAGTAAACCGTCGTGTGATTAACCAATCCAGAGGGGAAATGTGAAGATATATTTGTTTCGAAATGAAACTCACTAATGGCTTTGAAAAATAGTTACTGTCAACTGTTATTGCTTTGCGTTGAGACTCTTTTGTTGTGACTCGGTGTTATTGTTTTAGACAAACGCAACGGGAGGGACGAACCATGATGTGTTTCCGTACTGAGACGTAATTCCAGAGCTTTTGGTACTCATCTTGTCGTGTGTCGATATGTCCTTGTTCGCTTGTGCTTTTCACCAACGCTATTACTGACCTCGACTTGTCTTTATGGCAAATTTTTCTTGATGGCAATATGCAAAACCTTGAGCTTCATATACATGCGCCAGTCGTATTCCTTAAAACTCTTTCAATCAAGTTTGCCAATAATAATAATTCAAGCAAAGTCAATTTTGACCCCAGACCATACGTCTTTTTAAACTCTTTTTCACCAAAATTATCAAGATTTAGTGATAATTCAGCCACGTCTACGAAATCGACTGTCATTATAACAAACCTTCTATCTCTCTCACTGGTTCTCTCCTCTCTCTCTCTCTCTCTGCTCTCTCTCTCTCTCTCCTCTCTCTCTCTCTCTCTCTCTCTCTCTCTCTCTCTCATCTGCTCTCTCTCCTCTCTCTCCTCTCTCCCTTGTGCAATCATTATTTCCACTCAGCTCTCGCCCCGAATGAAATATTTCAAGAATCTTGGCTCGAAACTGTCTGTTCATTTTATTCTTGTTAACATCTTTGTTCATATCCCAAACGAAGTTTATGAAGATAGATGGTTTATTTCTACTATTTTACTATAAACATATTAGAAATTAAAATAATTTACAAACCAAATTGTTTGTAAACTTTAGAATGGTTAGAGATTGTAGATCCTCGAAGTCTTCATCGTGTTGTCATTTTATTTTTGCACATGAACCTCGCCCAGTTCTACATTAATCTGCCAGTTTCATCCGAGGAACGCAATATAATATAATATATAGTTAATATAGTAAATATATAGTATATAGATTAATATCTTATAGATATTTTTTTTATAAATATATAACATAAAAAGACGTACAATATAATCTATAATATATAATATGGAGTAAAGCAGTAATCGCAGTGCAAATATTTACAATTAGGAGGGCTGTTGGTAAAGATAGGAAGGAAAAAAAAAAACTAATAGTTTAGTAAGAAAAATTATATATATAATTATTATATATTATTAATATTATATAATATATATAATATATATAATAATTATATATAATATATATATATATATATAATATATAAATATATATATATATATTTAAACTATGCAAACTATTCCACTAATTAATATTATTACTTCCCGAACATAAACTATCAGTATTAAATAACAATAATTAATGATAACTAAAAAATCGTCTATTAAGAAAATGAAAATCAAAAAAAAGAATAATTTATAAAAAAACAAAAAAAAACACACACTACTTTAGTAATAACGGTTATAATAAATAATATTAATTTGGAAATTTTCGTCCTACTCTGTTCCTAAGAGTGAATTTCTTTGCTATCGGCGTACGTAAGAGCATTTCAGTTTCCCTATAGTAATTATAATTGGCCAGCGCAGCTAACATACCTGTGCTTGGCCAACGTTAAAAAGAAAACATGTACACTTGTATATAGTATGATTATTATAATATATATATATATATATAAGTAAGTATATATTATATATATATATATATAATATATATATAAAATATATTAATCTATAGTGATTACATATGACACACGACAAGTTTTTCTTTCTGTATGAGGAGACATTTGGCATAAGAAGATGCGTTGATAACATCTATATTTATATGAAATATATTTTTTATGGCATTAGCTGCCAATCAATTCAACAAGACAAGATTGAAAGTTAATTAAGAAAGTGCAATAATGGAAGTAAGTAGATTTTTATTGAAAAATAGCTTGTTAAAACCTTATCTAAGGAACAAAACTTAATTTTAAAAAAATCTGGAAGGCCTACATTTTTTTATTCAAAAATAACAGATAAAGTCAATAAGTTCAAAGAAGATTTCCTCTTGATTATTATTATTATTATATTATATTATTATTATTATTAATTATTATTATATATATTTTAATTAATAATATTATTATTATATTATTATTATATAATAATAATAACAATAGAAATAATAAAATAATATAAATAACTAAGAATAATAATAATAGATACTAATAATAATAATAATAATACGTAATAATAAGAATAATAATAAAATTAAGGATAATAATATATACTATAGTAATAATATTGAATATATAATATATATATATGTAAATATATTATATATATAGTACATAATTATATATATAGTATAGTATATATATATATAATATAATATATATATATAATAGGATGGTGTTGTATATAGGCTGCTACCCAATTATATAGATCTTCAAATACTCCACTGATATATACCTGTAGTATATATATATAACTATTATATAATATATATATAATAGTAATATATATATATATATTAAATTATATATATCATATATATAATATATATAAGTATAATATATATATATATATTATGGGATATAATATTTAGGAGTGGTTTGTAAAATACATACGGCAAAATTTAAGAGGTTATTCTTGAGTAATTTAAGAATTATTCTGTCCTTTGATGATTTTTTGAAAACTAAGCTTTGTTTCGGAGGATAATGGGGAACAAAATGTACGAATAAAACAAAAATTTATTACCAAGACATACATGTAAATTTCTTGAGATCTACAGAACTGTTGAAAAAGGACGACCTGCAAGCTAGGATCACGAATCCAATCTGTCTCCTCATTCCTCCCGAACTCTTCAAACACCAGGTCGTTTCTGTTATGAGTACACCCACTAATATCTGATTTTGCAAGTCAGCCCTCATTTTACCACTGAGTATTGTAAACGCGAATGACCTTAGATGACCCATAGAAATCCCATCCAGGGTGGTTTAGGTCCGGGGATCGAGCAGGCCATGGGTGAGGTCCTACCTCGACCAATCCAGCCGAACTCCGTATGTTAGTTGTTAGAAACTACGAGCAAGACACACAAAAAGTGCCTGGTGTCACCATCGTGCGAAACCACATTGCATTGTCTGTTGAAATGGTACACTTCCCTAGAAACGAGTAGGTGTGTGTGTCCACGAAGTTGCGATAAGTTGTCTCGTCCGGTAGTCGTCTCCTGGTAGATATACGGTCCAAATACGAGCGCCCACAATCATCCCAAATGTTCAATGAGAACTATGTTGAAAACGCTCCAGAGTACCTCATGTGGAATGGTCCCTCAGCCCACACATGTAGTGTGGAAAATTACCTTATTGCATTCTTGAGATGTAAGCTTCATCGGTAAATAGAATCAGCGTCAGTAGTTGAGGGATTTGAACCAATGTGTGCAAAAGCCTTTGGCAGAATGCAATGCGTGGAGGAAAATCAGCAGGAAGAAGTTCCTGAACGCAATGTATGTGGTATGGGTAGAACAAATACTCCCTAAGAATTTTCCAAACAGTCCCATTACTTACATTCAAATTATTTGCATTTGAAGTAAAAATAGATTCACTGTTTTTCCAGTTTATTTAATATGTTGTTATGGGATATGTTGGAAAATGGGATTACTATTGTTACATCTCACGTCAGCTTTACGCTATTCCACGCGATTTGAAGAGTTTTTAAGGTTTCTTCTTTATATGTATCGGTGCAAATATTGTATAGGATACTATAAAAACCTCCCGAGTTTTGGAAATTTGTTGTAGTGTTATGTATTAATGCATGTTCGGCATCTCGGCGTTGGTATAGCGACTCATGAAAGAGGATGTAACTAACAAAGGTTTAACTATTAAAGGGAGAATATACAAGTAAACCAACCATTAAATTTGACAGATACCAAATGATCAATCATGAGGCGTATGGAAATGATATCCTCGTTTAAACTGCATTGCTGGCAACAGTTACTGTCGATAAGTAAATGAGAATGTGTTCTAACGTGTGATTTTGGTTTAATTTTGTCAAAGTAGAACAATACCCGAGTAAGCAATACTATTCTGTATGGTAGGCGGGGTACGGGGTAAAAGTCAGGTTCAGATCAAAGGAATCATACACATTTAGCTACATCACGTGACGTCAATGGAGGAAGCGACACGCCCATCTACGTAGACTAGTACCATTTCGATTTATTATTATTATTTTACTCGTCGAACTTTTACCTTTATACTATTTAAATACATTCTTAAATTATGTTTCAAATGCTACAATCTATTTTTACGTATGTTCTGTATACCACACAATATTAAACATATGAGCGTACGGATCAAAAGCTTGCCCCTGTATTTCGTTTCAATGTCTGCACTTGCTTGATGTTTATTTATTTGGAATTTAGAATTAATTAACTACAACAATTATCTAAGGCACTGCCTCGTACAAAAACATACATTATTTAGGGCAAAATTCATATTAAACAAAATATGAAAAAATCATTCCTATTGTCGACATCTTTTTTCCCCCTGTATCTCCGATTCAAAGAAGGTTTTCAGAAATCATCAAAGGACAAAATATTCTTAGAATGGTCCAGGGAATAGCCTCTTGAATTTATGCCGTATGTTTACTAAACACCCTCTCTCTCTCTCTCTCTCTCTCTCTCTCTCTCTCTCTCTCTCTCTCTCTCTCTCTCTCTCTCTCTATCTCTCTCTTCCTCTCTCTCTCTCCTCGTCTCTCTCTCTTCTCTCTCTCGCTCTCTCTCTCTCTCTCTCTCTACCTCTCTCCCTTCTCGCTCTCACAATTAAAAATGATATATATATATAGTATATATTATTAAGTATATATATATATAATATAATATTATATAGTATAAAAGTATAATATATATAGATGATAATAATAAATGTATATTTATTATTTTTTATATAACATTGCTAACCGTTTTGCTTTCTAGAATAAGAATTTTTAACTCAACTAAGTTATTACATTTTTACTGTAAATTCGGTAAGAAATTTCCTCGTACGACAAATTCAAGTTTATTGAATCAATGTTGTATTAAATGCGCATTTTCTCAGTTGAAATTATGAAGAAAAAGTGAAGATATTGATTTGATTCTTTACTCTATATTAAAAGTATAATATAT
>JABUQX010093944.1:7500-24027 GCA_015478945.1 Trachelipus rathkii | reverse complement strand
TATATATTATATATATATATATATTAATATATATATATATTTAGATAGATAAATAAGATAGAATAGATATAGGTAGTAGATAGATAGATAGATAGATAGATAGATAGATAGATAGATAGATAGATAGATAGATAGATAGATAGATAGATAGACAAGCAGACAGACAGAGGGGAAAGGGGGTTAAGGGGAGCCTCATGTAGAAGACGAATAAATCTTGATTCTAAAAATTGATGTACTTTTTATAACTCTTATTTCGGTAGTTTCGAAGAGCCAAATAATTTCGATTGTGTGAGGGGCCTAAAATTAGTTCTTATCATTTGGTGAAACATTTCTCAGCGAACGGAGTCGACATCCTTAAATACGAAACTGTTAAAAAAGGTGATACAAATCTCATCACCGATTTTGGAACTAAGAAATCCGAAAATATAGAAATGGAAAAGAAAAGCAGTAAAAAAAAAAAATAAGAAAAAAAAAAGTATATAGTAAAGAGAAAATGAAAAATTACTTTTTCAAACATATAGAAAGGAATTAAAATAAAATAAAATAAATAAATTAAATATAGAAAATATTTGAAGACGAAGAAGGAAAACTTAAAATGAAACAAAAGGCAGATGAAAGAATAAAATTATGAAAATGTTAACTTGAAAAAATAAACATAAAAAAAATAAAAAAAAAAAGATTTAAAAAATAAATTTAAAAAAAAATAATAATAAAATAATTTAAAAAATAAAATTAAAATTATTTTAAAAGGTTGCGAAAAATTTGTTAAGTATTTCAGGGTTATTTATTAATAACACAATATTGATAAAAAAACTGCAATTTTAATTCAAAAAACAAGAAATTGAAAAATAACTTAGCGTAAAATCACTTGATTTGTATGAAATAGAATAATAGTGAAATTCTTAAAAATGTATAGAACAATCCGAATAGATATCACACACATAACATCACGAACACACACACACTCACACACACACACACACACATATATATATATATTATATATATATAATATTATATTATATAATAACTATATTACTATCATATATATATATATATTCATATATATCTATAAAATCTACTAATATATATATATATAATACTTATATATATATATATAAGCATATATATTTATTACTAATATATATATTATATATAATATATATATATATATATATATTATTTATACTATATATAATTATACTATATAATATATACTATATATTATTATATATAATAAGTATATATATATTATAATATATATATTATACTATATATACCTGTTCACCTGGAGAGATAGACGGCAAAGAGAACAGAAAAATAGATTAGATAGAAAATTCATTATTGCCCTTTTTAAGTAGATATCTCATATAGGGAAAAAATAAATGAGAAAAATCTAATCGATATAAATTTAATTTAATTTAAAACAGTTAATAAAATTAATTTTAATACTAAAAAAAAAACTTTAAGAATTTATCTATAAAAAGATCAAAAATTAGAAAATTTGTGAATAAATGTTATGTTAGTTTTATCAATGTGCAAACTTTGTTACTTTCGGAGAATGTTACTCTCTCCCTTAAAGGACACGGCTGTGTCCTAATAATACGAATATTAATAGCATATATTATTTAATATCTAGTTTATTGAGTATTATATCATATAATAGATATATGTATATATATATAGTATATATATATACTAGTATATATATTATATGATATTAATATATATATATAGTTATATTATATATTGTATATTATTATATATTTATATTAATTAATGAAGTAATTAAGTTATCTGCTGAATTCACATATAGGTATGTAAATAAATATATAATATTACTAAACAAGATAATGTACAATATATCATAGAATATTTAATTAAGTATATATATATATATAATATATATATATATATAGTATAATATATATATGTATTTTAATATTCGTATATTAGACACAAGCGTTGTCCGTTTTAAGGAAAATAAATTGGCCTCCTGAAAAAAAGCTGTCACACATTATAAAACAAATGTAACCTTGGTTCTTTTTTAAATCTTATTTTGATTCTTGTTTTCTTTTCACTTCGAGTTTTTTTTTATTAATTAAAATTTAGTTTATTTTACTTTTAAATTAAAGTTACAAATTTTTATCAATTAGATACTCTGAGTTTTATTTTTTAATATGAGATATCTATAAACACGCACATAATAATTTTCTATCGTATCTATTTTTCTTTTTTTCTTTGCGCTCTATCAACATAAAATAAATATTAGAGAAATATAAATATATATATATACATATATATATATATATATATAAGTTTTTTTCATCTTTCTTTCAGTATATATTTTATAATATATATATATATATATATATATATATATATATATATATATATATATATATATATATATATATATATATATATATATAATATATATATATATATATATATATATAATATATATATATATATATATATATATATATATATATATATATATATATATAGTATATATATATATATATATATGTGTGTGTGTGTGTGTGTGAGTGTGTGTGTGCACGAGATGTTATGTGTGTGTATCTATTCGTCTATATCTATATATCTTTTTAAAATTTCTCCTATGTATTTATTTGAGACAAATCATTTGTTATGTTAGTTTTGTTTTTTTTTCATAATATTTTATTTTATTTTTAATTAAAATTGCAGTTTTTTTATTCAATATTGTGTTATTAATAAATAACTGAAATACTTAACAAATTTTTCCAACCCTTTTAAAATTAATTTTAATTTTGTTTTTTAAAATTTTTTTTTTTTTTTTTATTTTATTTATTTTATTTTTTTTTTAATTTATTTTTTAAATCTTTTTTATTTTATTTTTTTTATTTTATTTTTTCAAGTTAAACCATTTTCATAATTTATTCTTTTCGTTTTTTCTCTCTCTCATTTCATTTCATTTCATCTTCTTCTTTATTTTATCTTCTTTATTTATTTATTTATTTTATTTTATTTTATTTTTCTTACTTTTATGTTTTCTTGTCTTATTTCATTTTCTCTTTACTATATACTTTTTTTTTCTTAATTGTTTTATTTTTACTGCTTTTCTTTTCCATTTCTATATTTTCGGATTTCTTAGTTCCAAAATCGGTGATGAGATTTGTATCACCTTTTTTAACAGTTTCGTATTTAGATGTCGACTCCGTTCGCTGAGAAATGTTTCACCAAATGATAAGAAACTAATTTATGGCCTCCACAATTCGAATTATTTGGCCTTCGAAACTACCAAAATAAGAGTTTATAAAAATACATTTCAATTTTTAAATCAAGATTTATTCGTCTTCTACATGAGGCTCCACATCTACTCGATCTTGATCTAAGTTTGTGTCTATCTATCATATCTATCTTCTTCCTCTCTCTTACGTACATGCAGGTTCATAACAAATCTAGTTTCTATCATGACTCACTATCTAATCTATTATCTATCGTATCTATATCCTATCTATCTATCTACCTCTCTTCTCTCTCTCTCTCTCTCTCTTCTCTCTCCTGCTCTCTCTCTCTCTCTCCTAGTTTAATATTATACGATTATATATATATATATATAGATATATTATATAATATAGTTATATAATTATCCTATATATAGTATATATATATTATATTAGTATATTGATATATATAAATAAACTATATATATATTATATTTATAGTATATAAGTATCAATATTTATAAGTAGTATTACTTATACGTATAAAGACCAGCATTAATATAAGTATAATATGAAATACTATATTTATATATAACATTTATGTACTAATATATATATGATATATTATATATATATCTGTATACTATACTCTACTGTAATACTATAGTATAACTATAATGTTTGCTGAACAGAATTAGGTCATGTGGGCGGATTAGCTCCTAATCCTAGGCGAATTTTCTTCTATCATATCTGAATCTAATTCCTATACTATCTCATCTATCTTTGCTCTCCTATCTTATGTCTATCAAATCTATCCTACCTATCTATCTATCTATCTATCTATCTATCTAACCATCTATCTATATCATTATATATTTACTATATATATTATATATATTATATAGTTTATAATATAATATATTAATTAGTAATATATATATATTTATAGTAGTATACTCGCATATGCTATATTAATTACGCATATTTAACTATCTATATATCAACTTATATCTATATTATTACATATATTATTATAATACTATAATATATACAAAATCATAAATTATAAATGTACCTAATATAGTTACGTAGATAGGACTTAGGTATATATACTATATAAATATATCTTATATATTATTATAGTGTTATATTAAAAATAGTACATTTTTAATACTTTTTGTGATTTTTTTTTAATAGTTTGTTATAAATTTAATGAGTAAATTTATTAATAATTTTTGTTGATATCCTATCAGGATATGTCTTTATTTTATATAATTTAATTAAAAATTAATTACTTTAGCATGATATTCTAAAAAATGTATATATATATAACTATATATACGATATGTATATATATATATATTCAGGTTTTCACTCAGGTATCTCAGTTGTGCATAAAAAGTAAAAATACTTATATAAGATGCCTTATAAAGTGTAATAATTAGCAAAGAAAATTCTATATTATAATATAATCTCTCATATCTTATTTCAGGTTTAGTCTAAAAGACGGTTCTCCAAATTTAATCAAGTACTGATATAGATATACTGATATTATAGTAATATATAAGTATACACGAGGTATATCATTTATATAATATTATATTATATATTTTAACTATAAATCTATATACATATTGATTCTTCAAAATGAGTTATGATGTATATATAATTCCATAGTATATGATATATTATATATGTTATGAAATGATAATATATAATATATATATAATATATAACTATCTAGTCGTATATATATGTACGAACTAGATAATAATAGTAGGTATCTTATAGTACAACTATATATATAATATATATATATTATTATTATAATATATTTATATATCAATATATATATTACTATATATAATATATTATATATATAAGTAATATATATATATATATTATGATATATATTATATTATATAGTATATATATATATATAATTATATTATATATACGTACTAAATCTTATATATACTCAACTATTATTACTATTATATATATATAATTAATATATAGAAGAAACGAAGTTCTCATTATACATAGCTATTTATAAATAATTAATGCTTTTATAAAGATTTTTAAAGCGATTGTAACGCACAGAGAGAAGGAAAATTCTTTTCCGAAATAATATGATATATTAGATATCTGCTTAAACAATATGACGTTAGGTAAATTTATAGATAGGAAGCATTAGCTTCGACTTAATTCAGGTCCCCTTCAGATGCGTGTTAATTAGAGAGGACCTTGAACTATGGTCGAAACCAATGCTTTTAATCTTTATAAATTTATTAAGTTTTCAGTATTAGTATGAAAATACTTTTATTTATACTTATTTTATGGTAGAATTTTTGTTTTTCTGGCTGATCTGTACAATCGCTTAAAATATAATTCGGGTTTCAGTAATAGGGCATTAAATTACTATATAATAATTATATATAATATATATTATAGATGTATCAGATGATTATTATCATTATGTATATTATATTATAATAATGTAATATATTTTATACTAATATAAATATATATATATAATATATTATATATATTATATATTGTCAATAATTAAGAAAAACTACATGAACCATCATTCTTTTCATAAGTTTAAAATAAATTGTTTCCTCAGTCGTTAGCACAATTGAATAAAAATATTGTATATTATGAGTAAATTTTCCCTCACGATTACCAGAATAAAAAATAATATTAACAATTTTGTTACTTTATATGTTTAAAAAAATATATTTAAAACAAACACATTTTATATTTCAATAATTGGATATACTCTCGACCGTATATAGTACTGTTTGTTTATATATTTACATATTTGCTAATTGTTGATTCTTCTTTTACATATGTATAAATGTCAAGATAGCGGGTATTATCAAGGTATGCATTTCTCGTTGCATAAATCATTTCTGCTTTTTATCATTGTAGTACGACCTCATTTTTATTTATGCAGATTACCTTGTCAAAATTGTCACTTATTCCTACAATTATCGTTCATTATTATATATATATATATATATAGATAATATATATATATATATAATATATATAGTATTTATATATATATGGTAATATATATATATATATTAGTTTATATATATATATAAATATATATACTCTATACTATATATAACAATATATATATAATTATTTATATAGATTATGTATATATATATATATATATATTTTATAGAAAAAAAGTATGATACAGTATTTTCAATTAACACCGATGAGGTAAGGATATTGAGGTTATATATATGACTGTTCACCGACCAATATATATATAATATAATCATTATATATATATTATATAAATATATATATATAGTAGTATATATTGATACATTATCAACTATATTATCTTTAAAATATATTCTATGAAATGTTTATTTTATATATTTCTTCATGGTTTAACGATTTCTATATATTATTAAAGCGATAACTTTTATATATCCTCCGTATTATATATATATATATATATATATATATATATAAAATATTTATATATAGTATATATATCATATACTGATTATATATATATTGTATATAGATATATATAAGATTATATTAATATAATATCCATATATAAATATATATATATATAGAATATAATATATTATATATTTTCTGTTTTTAAAGAAATACCTTAAAATGTTATTTCATAGAACAAATATAAGTAGACAAAATAAGGAATAGACATTAAGAAATATATATATATATTTATATAATATATATTTTTTATTATATATTAATATAGTATATAATATATAATATATATATATATATATATATATATATATTATACTATGTACGTTATATATACGTCAGTGTTAAGTCAGTTTATTAAACTACCTGTAATCTTTCTTAATCTTTTTCCAATAATACCTATATTATTAATACTATATTATATCTTAATATATTATATATCCTAGTTTGGATAACTTGGGTTCCAAATCTATGTATTACTACTATATATATATAAATATATAAAAACTATATATATGGGGAGTTCGACAAATTTATTATATATAATAATATATATATATTTAATAATATATTATAATATATATTATATATATATATATAATATATATATATATATCAGAACTATATAAAGCACGTAATACAACTAAAAAGTTTTAATGCAAGAAAAATGTTTTGTTAAACCATATTTAAGAGCTGGAAAGGCTCAGTAACCACTCTTTTTTTTCTTAATTTTAAATGAATAAAAGAGAAGAAGTGTTTTTTTTTATTCAAAATAAAGAATGAAATTTGCAAACTTACTATTACGATTTTGAGTTTAACTGTCAGAGAAAAAACAAAAACGTTTAGAAAGCCAAAGCGAAAAAGAGAAAAAACATTCTCTCTTCGTGAAAACGACTTCAAGATTCTTTCTACTTTCAAAGCTCGTGCAAAACGATCACTCCAGACTGAAATTAGAATTTAAATGCAATACCTGAGGTAAATTCTGTGGTGTATTAGTATACTATATATTATATATATATATATATTATATTATTATATATATATATATTATTATATATTATATATATATATATATATATATATACTATACATAATATATATATATATATATGTATATACTTATATATATATTATTATACTAATATATATATACTAATATATATTAGGACTTGCTAGATTGTTGCTTCTTTTGTGAGCAAGCACCCTATATAAGAAGATGGTAATTTAGAAATCCATATTTGAAAGATGTTTTTATTCAACATAAGTGATAAAGATATTCAATGAAGTAAAGTAACAAAAGTTTCTTCTGTTGAGATACTCTTCTCTTTTAGGCGAATGGTAGTCACAGCCTTTTCCAGCGGGTTTTCCACAAATGCCTCTGACTCTTCGTTTAGCGAAAATTTGTTGATCGAAATTCAAGCGCCAGCCGTTTTCCTTGAGTATTTATGTCTCTTGCCGGGGAGGACTTCTGAGAGAGTATCGTAATGAATTTATTTTTCGTTTCTTGGTTGTTATTTTCTCTGATCTCTGTATGCTGACTACTGCAAGAGTTATCTCACTATAACGGACGGTTTATATAATTATTTCATTTTCGACTTCAGTGTCTTAAAATTTTGCTCGCGGCAAATCTTAGCATAAGTACGAACATAAATTAAAAAATTTTTACAAAGTTATAATTGAGTGCTACATTACTTCCTGCGCTAACACGGAGTGAGAAAGTATGTTATTAATAATATTATCACAAGATATAAAAATTAACTTCATTCAAATGTATACATAATTGTGGGCATTTAACAATGCGGCACAAACATAGTAAGACATATCAATGAAGGAGTAAACAATAATAACTAAAAACATAAAGTTAAAGTACTTTCATAATGCTAGCATATCTAATTTGTCGAAGACTTAAGTAGACCATACAAACAATTTGAAGGCAAAAACAGTTATACATTGAAATGCCAAATATTCAATGCAAGTCTATTTATGTTATCATCGAAGATTCGTTAAACATTATACATAAATTGTGAATACAGTAAAAATACAATAGATGGGCGGCATACAGTATATAAAAGGTGCTTTGCAGTCACAAGCAAAAGCGGTTGCAGCATCAGATTTCACAGAATCCTACAAAAACATTTAATGTATAAAAAGTATCTCAAAATGTTAATAACATTATAATTATGATATGAAACAAATTAATATTCACTCAAGTTAAATAGGCCACATTGATCGAACCGTTAAATCCAAGGAAAGGTCAGTATAAGGCGTTTCTATGTATCCATGATTTGATCAATGAGCAGGAAAATAGTTTTTCAAAGCCTGTAGTTACACCTGAGAGAACATTGCTTTACATTATGTAGATGGACGAAGTTCTTGAAACCGTAGATCTTTTAAAAATAAACTTTCTGTCATACATTAAAAGGGACGGCTCATAATTTATGTAGATTCGACAAGGAAGTCAGCAGCTTCTGTAGTGTGGAACCAAAAAGGAATTTCTGCCAATATATCCATGCTGTAATATTATATGAAAGAAATCCATTACCGTAAAGGCATAGTTCTACATATAAGTAGAGCTAAAAGTGCTTGAAATTTTAAGGTCCTTTTCATTTGAAAATACTTTCTTAATTACATGAAAAGGAGTTTAGTACTTTCCAGAACCATTAGAATTCGAAAATCAAGAATCCACAGTTCTCGTAGTGGAATCCAAAAATTGAGTTTCTGCCCATAATCCAAACTTGAATCGATTGAAGGAAATCCATGACCGTAAAGGAAGTCTTGCTATCGTGTCTTGACAATGAATCCTCTGAACTGTGAGTAAGTTGTGAAAATGAGTAGCAAGACCATAATCAATTAAATTAAAAATGGAAATATGAAAGTTCCAGTATCGATAAATTTTCTGCTTAATGCTTGGAGTCATTTTTCTCGAGCTGTTAAGATAGTGGAATTTTAGTGATTATTTGTTGGTTTTTTCCTGTTTTCTTCATTTTCTTGTTTTTCAGAGCGCTGAGTGACAGTTCTGCGGTGTCTCTGCCGGCTTCACCAAAAATTTAGTAAGAGGTCATATTTGAAATTGAAGTTTTTATTCAACATACATAAAACTATGCAATGAAAGCGTTATAAAGATGTAACAAAAAGTCCCCGTTCTGTTGAGATACTCTCCTCTTAGGCGAAATTGGTAGTCACAGCCTTTCCAGCGCGTTTCCACAATTTGCCTCTGACTCTTCGTTTACGCGAAAATTTTGTGATCGAGATGTTAAGTCGCGAGGCCTTTCTTGAAATTTATGCTCTCTTGCCGGGCAGGACTTCTTTGCGAGAGAGTATCTTTCACGTGAATTATAGTTCTTCTGATTTTATTGTTAAGTTTATCTGGACTCTGTATGATCTACTGAAGCAGTATGTCTCTAAAGCGATCGGGTTTAATATATTATTTCAATTTTCAAATTTTCCTTAAAATTTTGCTAGCGCAAATCTTAGCATAAGTACGAACATAAATTAAAATTTTCTACAAATTGTTATAATGAAGTACCTAATTATATATCTTAGCTATTTATTATATATATATTATATAGCCTATATACCTACTATATATATATATACTGAATATATTCTATAATATACCTATCATAGTTGAGATATTAATATATATACTATATATATACTATCATGTATATACTAATATATATAATATATAGGCTATTTGATAAGATGGTCTGACTCCAGAACGAAAATCATAGTTAAAGAAAATGTAACGTAATTTCAGATGATTGAAGATTAAATAGATTTAGTCAAATAACTGGATTTTCAAATTGTAACTTTAATTAATTAAAAAAAAAAAGTTAAAAAAGAAATTGACATATATTATTTGGGCTTTCACAACTTATATGTCTGTATAAAACATGAGTGAGCTTTAGCCGTGCTTTCATTCAGGTGTTCGTTTAGGCTTGTTATCGTTTATTTTAGGTTTAAATTTGCATGAAATGATATACGTAAGTTTGAGAAACAACGCACTACTTGACAATTAATAAATTGGAATATTTGCATCATGTTTTATACTATTATTTTTATGTTCCTGTTTTGATCCGGGGTGGGGCCTTCGGTCCCCCCTCTATTCATCCCCCCCGTCCCCGCAGCAGAAGCCGGAATATTTTTCATCGGTGTTGCCCGCTCGCAAGTTCAGCGGGCTCCTGGGGGGAGTTTTTTTTTAAATTAAAAATACCCATAAATTATAATAATAAGTCGAATATCAAATAATTAAAATGAAAGAACTTAGAAAAAATAACTAAATTCTATTAAATATTAAAATTTAATAATAAATATAATAATAATAAATAATAATAAGCAATAATAATATAATTAATAATAATAATAATAATAATAATAATAATAATAATAATAATAATAATAATAATTATAATAAAATAAAAAAAAATTATTTTGTTAATTTCTTAAAAATAAAAAAATGCATAAAAATACATATAATAATATAATAGTAATAATTAGAGTCAATAAGAAATAGGCCCGAAATGTCGTTGTTTTGCTTTATTCGAAAGTTTTCCCGTATAAAAAAAAAAAAAAAAAAAAAATAGAAAAAAAAAAAAAAAATGAATAAATATAAAAAAAAAAAAAAAAAAAAATAACAAAAAAAAAAAAAAAAAAAAAAAAAAAAAAAAAAAAAAAAAAAAAAAAAAAAAAAAAAAAAAAAAAAAAAAAAAAAAAAAAATAAAAAAATAAAAAAAAAATACATATCGTCAAAAACTAAATAAACTGCGCCTGATATATAATATCTTATATACTAGTATATTATAATATAGCTATACCTTTCATTATAATATATAATATTATAATTATAATATAAGATATAATATATATATCTATAAGTAATATTAGTATATATATATATATATATATTAGCTATATATATATATATATTTACATCTAGTATATAGATATAATATAAATATATGATAATGCGCTTATAGTTATAAGCTGTACGACATATATATATAAGCCCTAATTATATATCTATATAATATATATATATATATTATATATATATATATATATGTTATATATGATAATCTAGGATATATTACTACATCTATTAGTACATATTTTATTTCATTTATTTAAATTTGATATATTGAATATATCAATATATACTATAATGTATATTAATGGTTTACTATATTATTTACTACTACTATATTATATTATTATACTTTATTACTATAATTATCTAATATATATATATATTTCTTATACATACTATATATATATATAATACCATATATAGTAGCATTATACCCTATATATACTTATTGATCTATTTTAAGTATTAATATTATAATCATCTATAATCTAATATGTTGATTTTACTTATTAGTATTACTAATATTATTACTAATATACTCAATAATATCATATAATACTAATATATTAGTAGTATATTAATATTATATCATATACTACTATAGTAATGTTAGTAATAGTAATATTGTCACTGATGTTAGTGTAATATATATATATAATTACTTTTAATATTATACTATTATATATATTTATATATATATTAGTATATATATATATTATATATATAGTTATTAATATAAATATACCCGTCAATATACTAATTATACTATTATATATAGTATATATATATATATTTATAATAGTATGTAAATAAATTTATAATGTTACAAATATATCTTTAATTATTTAATGAAAAAGTTCCAGTCTCAGTAGTAAAATTTATCATAATAATATGAGTTAATGTTCAGGAAGCTAAAAAACAATTTATTCTGAATACAATTTGTTCCGTCTACATAGCTTCATTTTAAATTACTGTAAATCGAAGTGGGGTTTTTGATTTTTTGTAGAAAAAATCAATTTTGATTTTTTTGATTTTGATTATTTTTTTATTGATTTTTTGATTTTTTGATTTTTTTCAGATTCGTGAAGTTAACATAATATATAGTATATTATATAGTATTATTTATAGAGTATATATATATATATATTTAGTATATATATATATGATATATATATAAATATATATATATATATATATATATCTATATATATATTATATATATATATATATTGTTATATCAAATATATGCACTATATATATATTACGTGATGGAGCTAGTATATGATATTAAATATATATATAATATATTATATATGTTATATTAGTATATATATATTACTATATATTATATGAATATAAATAGTTATATACGTGTAGTCATATATTACACCTTACGTATAGATTATATATATACTTATAATTATATAACTATATATATATAGTTATTATATATATATATATTTAAGTATTAAATATATATATATAGTATATATATATTATATATCTATTATAGTATAATAGATATATATATATATATATAAGATTATATATATATATATATTATATATAAAATACATAAATATATATATATAATATAGTATATATTATAGTATATATATATAATATATATATAGTATATATATATATATATATATATATATATATATATAGGTACTATATATATATATATATATATATATATTGATATATATATATATATATATATAGTGTATAATATACTATATATATATCTTATAATATAATATATATATATATATATATATATAATATATGAATATATATATATATATATAGTATATGATATATATAATGATATATGATATATATATAATATATTATCAGGGATGGCAATTTTGGTGATTTTTGATTTTTTTAAAAAAATCAATTTTGTGAATTTTTTTGATTTTTTGATTTTTTCCATTTTTTCAAGATTCGTAAGGTCTCTTGATATATAATTTGTCACTTGCAAATTATATTTCGCGTGACGTTACGATTCCAAAAATCAAAAATCAAAAAAAACAAAAAAATCACAAATTGATTTTTTAAAAAATAAAAAAAATCACCCAAAATTGCCATCTCCTGAATAATATTATTATATATATATATATACTATATATATATATATAAGTTATATTATATAATTTATATATATAAATATATACTATAATATTATATATTATATTACTTGACGCCTATATATATATATGTATATGCTATATATATAGGTATATCAGTATATATATATATTATATATATGATGAAGCAGTAAGAAGGATCGCAGAAAATCCAAAATAGCGAGTGTCCAGTTCAACTCATAAAAAATTAAGAATAAGAATAATTTTTTTTTAATAATAATTATTGTAATTAATGTGCTCTGCTAGATGATAATTTAAAAGCTACTCCAGGCGTCTGTTTCATGTGCTTCACTTAACTTAGCTACTGTCCCAGTCAACCAACAATAATTAATAATTACTGACCACTATCAATTTAAAACATCCCACACATTGGCCCCTTCTAGAAAGTATCCAGTCCATATCCGTCGATCTCATCAATATTAATCACAATTAACGAATAATAATTCAGAAGCCGCGAGCACTTCTTCCTAGTCGATAGACGTGTCCTCCAGTCAAGCCATCAATAAGTAACATAATTAAGTCATAATAAATAAGAGTGCATTAAGGGCCTTTCTAGAATGTCCCAGTCAATCCAGCAGAAATAAGAAAAACCACGTACGAGAGAGCCTCATTATAGTGTCACTATTCTACGACTGTCCCAGTACCAAACAACTAAAATCTTAATCACTCAATATAAGCCGCATAGCCCTTCGTATGAATGTCTCACAGTACAACCCATACTATTAATACATAAATAAGAATAATTAACTTAAGAACGCCCTCTATGGGCCCTATTTCTGGTGACTTGTCCCAGTCAACCCAATAATAATCTACTAAGTAAAAGACTAATAATCAAAAGCCACATTGACCCCATCTAAGGAATGTCCAGTCAACTCTAACTATCATTAAGATTAACACACCTTAATTGAAGGCTGCAGGTCTTTTTAGACTGTCCTCAGTCAAATAATTAAAAAATTAATAATTAAGAACAGAAAAAGTCGCGGGGCCATACAGAAAACTTTTGGGGCCCCCTCCTCCCTTCTAGAATGTAACAGTCAACCCATAGAAATAATAACATAGAATAATACTTGAAGAAGCAGATGGGGCCTATGTGAGCCCTCTCGCGAGCTTTCAAGAAAGTAACTCTAATTAATAATTACAAAAAAAATAATTCAAAGAAGTCACATTGTCTCCGCTTGTTAGAAATAGAATTCACACAGTAAGATAACATAATAAAAAAGTAAATAGAACTAGAAACCATCTATGGAGTCAAATTGGTCACTTTATAGACTCTGTGTTCACTCTAAGTTCAATAATAAAAACTTAATAATTGAGAAGCCGCAGTGGCCCCTCTAGAATGTCCAAGGTGAAATCAAAAATTAAAGTAAGAATAATGAAGTATCAAATAATAATTAATGTAATTAATGAATAGTAATATTATAATAAGAACAACAGGGTCTACTAGACTAGCTCCCAGTCAATTCCAAAACAAAAAATTAATAAATATAGAATAATAATCAGGAAGCCGGATGGACCATCTAGACTGTCTCAGCCAACCCATACAAGAATAATTAAGAATAAATTATCCTACTTAATTATTAATTATTAGGGTTGACTGGAGCAGTCTAGATAGCCATTGTGGTTTCTGATTATTATTCTTTACTTTTAATATTGTGGATGAATGGGACATCTAGAGGGCAATGCGCTTTTTAATATTATTCTCAATTAATGTTGGTTAACTGGACAGTCTAGGTAGGCCCATGTGGCTCTTAATTTTTAAAATAACGATTCATATATATTATAATACAGTGATTTATTAAAAAATTTATTCTTTTAATATTCGTTTTAATTATATAATTATAATATGGGTTTTTAGACTAGATCATTCCTAGTAGAGGTGATAATGTGCCTCTGCAATCTATAAATTTTTATTGTCGACTAGACAGTCTAAAAAGGACCAAGAGGCTTCTTAGTTAATTATGATTATTTTAATTACGAGTGGAGTGAGCTGGTGGAAATTCTAGGAGGGTCAATGTTGGCTTACTTATTTTATATATTTTTAATTATTTATTTAATTTGTGAGTTGACTGATACAGTTCATAATAGATAGTGACCTCTCATACATATACGCGAACTTATGTATAAGCTAACATGTGAATATCTTAACTCTATGTAGCTATTATTATTGGAGAGTGTTAGCCTCTGTATTATCCTTAGAGAGGACCAATGCTAGCTCATTAATTATTAATTTTTATGGTTGACTGAACAGCTCTTATATATAACCATTCGCGCTTCTAAGTAATTTATTTCTTATATTTACTATTGTTTGACTGAGGACATTACTAGAGGGTATTGGTTATAATTGCAGTACTTTACTGTATCATTATGTATAGTATACTCGTAAAATTATTTATTCATGAACTTTAATCTTTAAAATAGCTACTGCATTAGACCTCTTAGAATGTTCCAGTATTCTACCCATAATAAATAAGAATAATACTGAAGAAGTCTTGCTAATGTTCTATTTAGACTAGTCACCTCAGTCAACCAATATAGAGATCTATGAATATTTAGATGAGCTACATTTGTCCACTTCGTAGTAAATGTTCCTCAGTCAACCCATAATAATATAATAAGTGTTTTAAGATATAATACGGTAGGTAAAGCAGCATTAGTATTGCTATCTAGTACTATGTCCTCCAGTCAACTATAATATATACTATATATATATATACTATATATATGATATTATATATAGATTATATATAATAATTTATATATTATATTTATATATATTATGATGATTATATATTAT
>JABUQX010093944.1:0-2500 GCA_015478945.1 Trachelipus rathkii | reverse complement strand
ATTTTAGCCTTATTTGGCTTTAATAATTTATTATTAGCCTCGTTTTATTCGACTACTGTAATTCATCTTTATGATATTTATACTTTTAGTCTTCATACTTCACTTTCGGTACCTTATCACTCTTTAGGCAGTGGGTTTCAATTAATTTTTTTATTTTATTTTAATTCTCTCTTGGTTCTTTACATTTTTTTCGACTCTTAGTATTTATTGAACGTTTTATGTTTTTTTAGTTGAGTGCGAAATTATTTTTTCTCTTATTATTTATTTTACTTATTCTTTTTTTTTGACTGATTCTGTTTGGTATTCAATATATAATAAGACTCTCGCTACTCAGATTCGTGTTAATATATTCTTTTTGTGTGGAGTTCCAAATTATCTCACTGGTTCCAAACTGTTTAATTGACGTGTATAGTATTTTGCTAACCTTATTTTTTACTTTCATAACATAGATTAAATCTCATCTATCTAGTTCGTTTCTAACTCCCCTATTTTCGTTTCAAATGAGACTTGGTTCGGAAAAATTTAAATAAAGGCTTCTCATAGTGTTGTTTACATCTCTAAGTCAGTTTGTTTTATGTATTCATTTTTAATGATTAGCTTTGTAGAATGATTAGCGGTTCAAAATGCGCCTTTTGAAATTTATGCCTTACATTTATTGTTTTGGTACCTGTTTGCTCAACTTTATGTTAATATATATATTTTACTGTTTTTGATTTGTTATATATGATGCACCTCTATCTTTGTAAGCTTAAAAAATGTAAAACTGATATATTTTCCTTATATTTATATTATATATATATAGTAGTATCTTTTATAGTCTATCTCTAGTAGCCATATATTAAATTTAATTACTCTCAAGTGACCAGGAAGCTTTTATATATTACTAGATATAGGATATTGTATTAGCTTACGCCTATTACTTAGTTTTTACTCATTATTAGTGTCTAGTCGATATATTAGATCTTATTATTATTTACCTATATTTATTGTAAGATAAATCTAGTGTGCATTATTTAATGTGTATATATTGGTCTTGGCTATATACCATAGGTTATGTGTATTAATATATATATATAAGAATGTGGTTATCGCTTCTGAGTAAAAGCATCTTCCACAATATTTAGATGCTATATATAGGTGGTCACCGTATAGTATTGTATTATAGAAATATCTTATAGTATATATGTTAGGTATAATCATGGCTCAATGAGTTATTGATACTCAGTAATATCCTTCCTGTTAGTGTGATATTTGTTTTATATTAACGGTTTTGTATAAAAAAGTGATAATATTACGTTAATTTATATCTTTAAATATAGTCAAGTTGAAAGAAGTCAGTTATTTATAATTTAATAATTATTTTATATATATTTTTTTATAATTTTTATATTATATATTATATGTAAAATTTGTGAATTTTATAAATTTAAAGAATTTTATTTATTTATTTATATTTATCAATTATTATCATAGTATTTAATCCTTATTAGTTTATTGATCAAGTTTTTACATATCTTTATATATTAATTAATATAATATATGTATATATTATTTCTTTCCCTTTAGGTCTTATATTATTTATATGAATAGAGGATTATTTTAATTTTATGTATAAAATTTTATGACCTATTAGTTTAAAATTTATTCTATATATGAATATATTATTTTTCTCTTCTCCCGAACTATAACAGCCTTTGTTATCAAACTCGCTCGTCATGTATTGGCTTAGATGTGTGTTCTGCTATTTTGTTGTTCTTTATTGTTCCAATTGTTTCAGTTCTTTTTATTTATATAATTAAGTATATATTATGAATTAATAATTTATTAATAATGTTATTGATTATAATATTTTAAATTAATCTATAATAACTGTAATTAATAATAAATTATTAAAGTTATTAATAAAAATAATAATTATTAATTAATATTTCAATTAATTAAAATTAATAATATATTTAAAATTATAATAATATATAAATAAATGTATATAATATATTAATAATTATAATAATAAATTTATTAATATTTATTTTATAATAATGTATTTAATAATTAACTAATAATAATAATAATTTATTAATATTATTTTATTTAATAATATTATTAATTAATTTATAATATTTAAATAAATAATTATATATTAATGGTATTAAATAAATTATATTTTTCCATTTTTTTAGAGAAATTAATATCAGATTTATATATTATTTTGAACTTTTAGCAGTTAATTTTGTATTACTAAAACCTAATTTAATTTTAAAAATATTTTATATATATATATAAGTATATTTTTATTATATTATTATTTTATTATATTATGTAATTTAATTTACAGATTATATTTTATTTAATGTATTATTTATAAATTAATTATGTTTAAATATATATTATTTTTGGTTGGAAATTTTATTTTATTTATTATATTTTATATTTAATTTATAAATTATTTATTTTAATGTTTACTTTAATTTGTATTTGTCTAAATTATTATTTATATTTA